>RYFJ01002312.1:0-128395 GCA_003991445.1 Oryza meyeriana var. granulata | reverse complement strand
CCAGAGAGAGATCAAGGCTCAGGCTTCGCCGCGACGCGCTTCTCTGTTGGCTTTCTTTCCGCTCCCGTCGCCGTATTCACGGTGCGCGCGCACGGCGCGTGTACGGCCGTGGAGGGCGGGGCGGTTCCGCCGTCGCTGAAGAGCGCGGGATGGAGGCGGGTGAAGAGGATGATGCCGGCGCACGCGGTGGAGGGCGGCCGGAGGTGCGCCTGGCGATCGGGCGGCGCCGGCGAGGGGCAACGAAGTAGTCGTACTTCGTCGACTACGAGGCGCGGGCTTGTTCGCGTTTCCGATTTCTTTTCTCCCAGGTGCTGGAGACGTACGGGTGCATTCGATGCATCTGACCCAACAAGCGCGTGAATGGTTGCTGGGGATTTTGCGACCTTGTGGGGATGTTTGTGGGTGTGATGTCGGTGGAATTTTCGGGTTCTTTTTCACCATAAGAGCGCGCCGAAGAACAACGCCACGACCTGCCGGAGCGGTAGGTTGTGTGTATTCCACGGCCCGCCCCGGCGTCGAGTTATCCGATGGCGCTGCGAAACAAATGGGATTTTATTGGCGCCGAACTGGTTTACATCGGCGTTGATGCCACGAACCGGCTCGGCTTGCGACGAGGCGGAAGAAAGGGAAGAGCTGGACGAGCCCCCGGATAGACGCCGGTGGTGCAGTGTTGGGCGCGTCGTGGGCCTGGCGGGTCGCGGTTAAATGCGTAATGGTCGTCCGGTGACTTCCTCAGCGGCGACTGGCCGCTTGCACAGGGGCCCGGGCCTGTTGGCTGTAACTGGGTCCAAGGATTCTCCCAGGACCCATCCGACGACTGAGTAAGGCCGACGATGGGCTGTTAATGCGTCGGCGCTGGAAGGGGGGGCGCGGCGGACCGGGCGCTCCGAGCGGCGTGCGCCGCTTTGAGGACGCGGTCGGGTGAGGATCCCAGAAGGACTTCGGCGATTCGAGCCGTGGGATCGCTTGTTTCACAGATCACCACCAAGATCGTCGGGTACCGACGCTCGGAGGAGCAGAAATGTGCGGCTGAGCGCGGTGCGTCGAAGAATGGAGGGGAAGCGACGCGGCGGGGGCCCGATCCAGGCTTGCGGCGGGCCAAGAAGGCGAGTCGTTGCTTCGGTGACCGTCATCCCGGCCGCTACCCTCTCCGAGCCGCGCGGCAGCCGGGAGGACGGGGACTGCATGGCGGCAAGCTTGCGTGGCGCCGGCAGGCGTTGCTCGGCCGTGCCCCAGAGCCACGGGAGGCGACTCCGCCCCGGGCCGGGTCAACGAGGTCCCGGACGGGGGGAATCATCGAGTGGCGTCGGAGAACGCAGAAAGCACCGGCACCGTCCCGCCGTTCGGGGGCCGGTAGGGAAGACAGGATCCGCGGGCGGGAGCCTGCTGTCCTTTGGAGTCCAAAGCCGTGGAGCTTCAAAGGGCCCCAGGCTAGCGTAACAGCTTCGACCCATTGGTTTTCTATCTAGCACATTCCCTCATAGCGTTTATGATCTGTTCTTATCCGGTGGTTTGGCTTACAGAAGGGCAGTGGGCCGATGAGCCGCAGCCGGCCGACCGGGGGCGGTGAAGTGGACGCGCGAGGCTCGCAGCGTCCGCCACGCCCCGTCATGCGGGCACCGGTGGTGATATGGAAGGTCGCGGCGGCGCGCCGGAGCGGGCTCCGCGGACCAAGTGTGGTCCCGCTGCGGAGGGGAGAGAGGACGCCGGGCCGCGTGGTCCGCGGGGGGGGGAGGCGGGCCCTGGTCTTTTTGCTGCGCCGCGACCAGGCGGCTGCGCGCAGGCCCGAGACCTGCAACGCCGCGCTGGGGCAACTAAGTTCGTGCTGCGGCGAAGTACAGGTGGCGGCCCGCCGCGAGCAGGCGCGGTCCGCCGCTCCGGGCGGGAGCTGAGAGGGGGCAGGCGGGGCTCAGGTGGCAGCGGAGAACTCGTCTTCCGTAGATTGCCACTGAAATCCTTGTGTCGCCCGGTCAGGAAATCGAGGCGGGGAGGCGCATCGCCCAATTGGAATTGCCGCCAAGATCGGCGACGATGGCCTCGCCGCCGCTCGGTCCGAGGCGAAGGCGCGGGGAAAGGAGATGAACTTCGGGGGACCGTTCTCCGGGGCGAGGAGGCGATCTTGCCGGCGGAGCGGAGGTAGCGGGGGAGTTAGCCGTGGCGGTTGAATGAGGAGGCGCCAAGCTTCCAACGCCATGAGCCCAGGACAGCGCAGGGCCTCCGGGAACAGTGAAGAGGCTGGCGTGGGAAGAAGGCTTGCAGGTGGGAGTCGAACCGCCGACTGAGAGGGGAGCAGGCGAAGATGCTGGCGCGGCTAAGGACGCCAAAGCCGAGGCACTCGGGACACGAGAGGCGATCTACGGGAGAAAGAGGATCTTTGGCTGGCGGGGCGGCGGAGGGGGGGGGTGAAGGCTGCGAGGCCCGGCAGGCCGAGAAGGAGGTTCTGGAAACGCAGGCCGACCTTGAGGCCGTGGCGCGCGGGGCCGCCGTGGGGCGAGTCAGCGGCTCCCGTCACGGAGGCCGCGGCCACTCAACGAGGAGCTGCCAGGGCGGAGGGAGGCTGAGATTTGTGGCAAGGTAGCCTCGCCTCCGAAAGATCTCGACGCGAGGTTGAAGCTTGCCTGGGCGGTACAGTCCGATGTCGGGGTGTCTCAAACGCATCGGCGTCGGCACCTCGCAGAGGACGACCTCCAGGGGTCGGTCCAGGGCGCTGGTTGGAGCTCGCGACTTGCTGGTACGCTGGACCTGCTCCACAAAATTCATGAGTCTGAGAGGGAGGGAAAGAGCTTGCTCGCGGGTGGCGGAGTACGCTTGGCCGCTACCGGGCTCGAGACACGAAGTTTTCTGCCGGTGCTGGGGATTCCACGATGGGGAAGAGGAGGCTCGAAGGCCGTGGGACCTGCTGCGACGTGGCCAGATTCTTTAACCGGGGGGAAACCGGAGAAGAGCAGGGACCCGCGACGATTCCGGCGAGAGACCGGGCCGCGAGGAGTATTCCCCGTGCGGGACGATGTGGTTCCTCGCGCATGCTTGTATTTTGACTTCACCTGTTTTGTACAAGAAGACTCGTGTGTGTATATAAAATGTTTGTGTTTTTCGCACTTGGATATTGCGTCGCTGCTCCGGGATTTCAAGCAGTTTGATCGGAAGGTCCGATCCGCGAGGGGACGGTGCCGAATTTAGGCATTCGGTCGGGACATGTGCTTGGGGCAACGTAGACGGCACGGCCCGGATCTGCTCCGCCACGTGGGGGATTCGGGGTTGGCTTCCGCAGACGCTGCATAGGTTAGGTATGGCACAAGTGTTAAGCTCGTGCCTTTGGCTCGCCGGGGTCTCTTGGAGACCGACTGACGGGCAGGGGTGCAGGTGCGAAACACACACGGCACGTTGGCGTGGCTGGGGAGGAGCTGGCGGCGCCGGGCACGCTGCCGCCCGGGAATCTAAGCTGGCCGCGGGGGGCGCTGCCGATGACCCGGGGCAATCGGCTGTCGCGGGGCATCGGTCACGACCCGGTCACAGGCCATGGTTAAGGGGCGGCACTGACCGCAGCATATGCGGTATCGGCAATCCCACTTGCTCCCGGGGCGAGGGAGGAAACGCGTGTCGTAGAAAAGAGAAAAAGATAGACACCGAAAGCGTAAAGTTGAATAGGTGCGTATCTGGATGTTGACGAGCATGGTGCGTTGCGCGGTAGACTCGGGGTAGGGGTTACTGCAGCTCTATGCTCGGCTGGGAACCTCTCGGAGATGGTGCGCTCGCCTTCCCACTTAGCGCCCCGGGTCTGGGGCCCTCTCGGGGGTGCTGTACGCGAGGCACCCTTTTACCCTTTCGGGGGAGAATCTGGTCTGCCCTGATGGACGTGAGAGTATAATGGTATCGTCCTTGTCTACTCCATGCTACGAGCGTGGGTCAACCATTTCCGAGGCATCTCCCGGTGCGACCGTGCAGAGGAGAGGGTTACGCAACAAGCTTCGCCCCAAGCTCCGGAAAGGACCGGTCCGAAGCTAGCCAGGCAGGGCGTCGGAGCCGCGAGCGCGGAGTCGACGATGCCCTGTGGACTAGAATGTCGGGGCTTCGATCACCCGTCGGCAAGGGACTGATGACAATTGCGCAGACCCAACGCGCACGGGCGCGGCCGGGACACCAAGGATGGGGACCACGGGTGCAACACAACGGAAAGGACAAGGGCAAGACCTAAATGAGGATAATGAAAAAAGCTGTTTATATGAATGTACAACATATGGGGGCCACCGGTCCAGCGTTGAGTTTTGGGGAGGGAACCGACGCTGGCCGAGCTCCCTACAACTTAGGGATATGTTTATGGATAAAACTTGCGAAGAAGTTGGTATTCAGGGATTGGGAAGCGGGGTCCCATCTCTCTGGCCAGTCTTACCGAGCCCGGTCGGGAGAACGATCACCAGAAGGGGCGCTTCCACATGGGGAAGGCTTATTCCTTCCGGACGCGTAAGGACAGCGGCGGAGGATAGGTCCCAACTTGGGTGATGGGCCGAACCTTAGCTGGTGATGCGCTTAAGGGCTCTGCTGATAAGTGCGACTGGAGAGGCGGTCGTCTTCGCTCTCGAGGAAAAGTCGAGGTTGTCAAGCTGCACTGTTTGTCGTGGTCGATGTTGTCGCTGTATGGCTGTAGACCGGGGGGAGCGAAGGTGAGTTTGCCGGCAAGAACGGGCTCGCCCCGTATACCAGGAAAAAGGGGTCTCCGGTGCCCGGCTTCGGTGTGGTACGATGGCCCAACAAGAGCGCTGGGAAGCTCCCGTTCGAATTCCCTTGACGCGTGGTTTTTGAGGTCGTGTAGGACTTGTCTTGAGGCCCTCGTAGGTATTCAGCGTTTTGCCTCTCGGCTGCTCATTGTGGTAGGTTTTGTGGGCAGGGGAGGCGAAGCGAGCTTGATGCAGATGTCGGAGCGTATTCGCCGAAGAGCTCGCTAGTGAACTGCGTGCCGTGTCGGTGATAATGCGTTAGGGATCCAGAAGGCGGCTGGTGATTCCGGATAACTTGAGCGCTGAGTGATTGTCGATGTGATTACGGGGAACGCTCGCATCGTGAACTTGTCGATGGCGAATAAGATTGCCGATACCCGACTGCCCGGGGAAAGGGGCCAGGATATCGAGTCCCCAGACGCGAGGGCCAGGAAGGGATATCTGGAGTGCTTGCGCGGCTGGTGGCTTGTTTTGGCATGAAACTGGCACGCGGGCAGTTGGACTGAGGTCGAAGCGTCTGCAAGGCGTGGGCCAATAAAATCCATGCCGGAAGCCTACCGACAGGGATGACATGGGCGTGACTGCACACTCCTTCGTGATGTCGGAGGATATCGACTCCGAGTTCGCCGCGTAACGCAGCTTGAGCAGGACGCTGTTGGCGCACGCCGTAGAGGGTCCTTCTACCAGGACATAGCGCTTAGACAAGCGAGCCGATCCTTTCTGCTTCACGTCGTTTAGGGAGATGTGCTCGAGCAGATATGCCGGATTTCGTCATTCGGAGGGGTGCTGGGTCGGCGCAGAGACCAAGTCTGAGGCGGGAGCGCGTGTCAGGCTCAGCCCGGGTCAGGGGTTGAGCCGAGGTCGTGATAAAGCACGCCGAGGAGGTCTCGAGGGCTTCCTGGAAAATCCGAGGGGACGAGGCGCCCGGGGAAGCCAGCTTGAGAGTCGTCGGCGGCTAGGTTCGACTGGAGGGCCGTGGAGAGGTGAGGGTCGTGAAACGGGCCAAGCTCCGACTTCGTCCACGTATGCGGCCATTGGGGGTCCAGGGTCTGGTACTCGGACCCTGTTGATGACGAGCTCGGAGTCGCCTTGCGCGCATAGCCGTCGACCCGAGGGCGATCTGCGGCCCGGAGGCCGGCGAGAAGGCTTCTCGTACTCAGCCATGTTGGTGGGTGGCCCGAAGTTGAGGTGGACGCCGAAGCGGAACTCACATCCCGGCGGCGATACGAGGAGATCCCGGCCGGGTGGGGCGGCAAGCCGCGGGCGCAGGAGCGTGAAGTTCATTATCCAGTGGAGGCGTAGGTCCAGGAGGCGGCTCGGGGCGGGAACGCGGCTTCAGCACGGGTGGCTCGGGCCCCGGGTCCATTTCCGCTAAAATCCGCCAGGACATTGGCTTTTGATGGCGTTGCGCGCTTGGAAGGGAGGTCGAACCAGGGCTCGACGCCCACTTAGCGGACGCGGCGGTTCCTCCGGTTATGCATATCTGCCGCGAGGGGGAGGATGTGACTACGAATCCTTGTGCGCTCTGGAAGTATGGGAAGTTTCTGGAGCGATGAGAAAAGCGTAGAGCATCTTTTTGCGTGGGGGTAAGCGCGATTTTGGCGCACGGAATACTCGTGACGCAGTAACGGCTTCTGTTGGTGTGTTTCCGCAGCCGGCCCGACAAGGGCCGGGGTCGGGCTCATCCCGGGAGGAGCGAGCTCATCGCTATGGGGACAGGTAGGAGCTGGGATTGGGGCCCCGGGTGTCAATGTTGGGATGGTCCGGCGCCGCGTTCGGGCTCCGAATCGCGCTTGGCGAGGCTGACAGGTTCGGGCTCGCGGTGGGCGGGCCGGGAGGGTGAATCGGGTGGCCGCCTGTGGCAGGGGCGTCAGACGACGAGGCGCGCTTACTCACTGCGGGGTTCGCCGCGATGTAGGCAACAAGTCGTCTGGTCGGTGCACGAGGCAGGGGGCGTAGTCAGGTACCTCTTGAGCTCATCAAGGGTGATCCGCCTCATCCGTCAGCGCGAACTGCCCGGATTTTCTTGAGAAGTTTTGAATAGGGGGACGGGCAGTCCCCAAGCCTGAGATGAACAGACCTAGTGCGCCCAGCCGGTCAGCTTCTTGGGCCTCCGTAGCTCGTCGGGGGCGCATGCGGTGATTGCCGCTATCTTCTCCGGGTTTGCCTCAATGCGCGGCTGGACAGAGGAACCGAGGAGCTTGGGCGGCCCCGAAGAACGCACTTGTTCCGGGTTCACTTCACTCTTGGTGCATCGAAGGTTCTGAAGTTCGGAGATCATGGAGAGAAGTGGCGCGGTCCGCGCGCGACTTCAATTACCAAATCGTCGCGTAGGCCTCCATTTGCGACCAAGCTGCGATTCAAAGTTCACGGACGGCGGGCTGGAAGTGGAACAAGCATTCTTCAACTCAAAGGCATGCACATATAACAGAAGGCCCTGGGGGGGTATAAAAGAAGTTTTTTTTCCTATCCTTCTGCCATGCGGATGATGCGTATCGCAATACGCATTCAAGAAGCACAAGAGGTGCACGCGGTAGGAGTCGACTATCTGGTCTTGCGAGGCAGAGGGAATGGTCTTTGGGGCAGCTTGTTGAGTCGGTGTAGTTATGCCATCGAGTTACCGTTGGATTTGGGGACGACGTAGGGTTGGCAGCATTTCCGGGTGGACGACCTCCTGAGCGGAATTGAGCCGGCAGCAGAGTTTGTGGATCTCCTCTCGGACGAAGGCCTGGGCTCTGGGCATGTGTCGTACTTCGCCACCGGGCGCGAGCCGCGCGGATGGCCAAAGCTGCTCAATCACCCTGGGGGCCCGGGCTATGTCCAGGTTGCCAGGCGAAGACGTCGGTGTTTGCCGGAGGAAGGCGATGAGCGACTTTTATTTGTCGTCAGGGAACCGCCAACCTTTGCACGGTCCGGACGGTCGTCGCCAAGACTACCTCCTTGACTAGCTCGCATCGGTGGCGACGATGCGCGGCTTGGGGGCGCGGCGTAGCAAGGCCCGCGCGCGCCACGTCGGAGATCAGGGGCGAGTCGGGACGCTGCTCGGCGCAGTGACGAGGGCGGCTTTCCAACGTCCCAAGAACGTGCGGCCCGAGGGCCTGGGAGCTTCATGGTTAGGACGCGTAGTGCGTAACAGCACTAAATTCCAACCGGGCGTCAAGGACCGGTTGTATGGGAGGTTGCACTCGCAACGTCGAAAATGACGTGCTCGCTGCGGAAGTTGCCACGGTACCGAAGAGTGACGGCAAGGAGACCTGGCCGGAGGCAAGTGAAGGCCTTCGTAATCCGATGATGAGCAACGAGGGCGAGATTCGTCCCGGGGCTTGATTTCTAAGACCTCGGGGGAAGGATAATTGAGGGCGGCGCACGCGTCGACGGGACGCGGCCACCTTAGTTGCATATGGTGGGGAGACGCCAGGGCGAGCTGTCGCTCCCCAGGTAGCCGGGCTGGATGGTCCGTGGGCCGAAGGTGATCGGCATACACGACACTTTCAGCCTCGGGACGCCGCGGCCCCGGGGTCGCGGCTAACAGCTCGCTGCTTCTGGCTTGAAGCACGGCGCGAGGAGTGAGCGTGTGCCCCGCGTCAAGGTGGCGATGACATTCTCGGGTCTTGGAACTCGAGAGGGTGCTCCGGAATTTGGGAGCGGGCTTGTCCTTGCTGCTCCTCCTGTGTGGAACTTCTTAGTGCGCTCGGCCAGTTCTGGAACGGCGGCCCTCGTGAGTCGTGGGCGGTCCGTCTCGTGGACGGAGAGCACCATTTCCGGCCCGCAGCGGTGGGGTGGCGCACGCTCAGCCTTCTGCGTTTGCCGCCGTAGTCGTCTTGGCGGGCGGCGCGGCCCGGGGGCCGCAGACGCCGCCAGGCGAAGTTCTCGGCGACTCTGCCTTGCCTTTGGCGCTTCCGCTGTGTCCGCGCCCGCGGAACGGTGAGGCTCGCCCTCTTCCCCACGGGTGTCCTCGGCGAGGACCTCAGGACGCGGCTGTTCCACGCCCGGGCTTCTCCTCCTTGCGGGGCAGTGGTCGCAAGGCTGAACAGTTCGCCGTGGTTTGGACGTCGCGGGTGCCCTTCTTTTTCGAGCATGCGCTGGTCGCGCACGCCCGAACGGAAACGCGTGGATAACCGCGTGGGGGGCGATGTAGGGATTGTGTTGCGTACCTGGCTGAAACGCTGCGGAAATGCTCAACGCCTCCCCTACTCTGACGTAGGGCGTGGAGGTCCGATTCTGTCGCCAGGCGGAAGTGCCCTGGAAATTTGCCACAAACTGGTGGCAAGGTTCTCCCCACGAGCGGATGGAATCCTCGGGGAGGCTCATCATCCAGGAGCGAGCCTGGGCCTTGAGGCGATGGGAAATAGTTCACCATCACCTTCTCGTCTCGCCCGCCGCCCGGATGGCAATGCATATTCTGCAAGAACTTCCGTGGGTCCACGGAGCCATCGTACTTTCTCCGGCAAGTTTTGGGCCGGAAATAGCGGCAGCGAACCTGCCGCAGGCCTGGGGAGAGTGCCAGGCAACCCGAAGAGCCGTACTGGGTAGGCTCTGGTGACGATAGCGTTCCCACTAGTGGTCGGAGCTGGAGGCCGGGGCCTCGGAATGCTGGCGGCGTCCTTGTGAGCGTCACGCTGGCGCTCCATTGTGACCGGGCGTCTCGTGGCCCGGGTCGGTCGAGCCGGTGCGGAGGTCGCCCGTGCCGGGTTTGTTCTGCGCCGGGGCGGTCGGCCGCTCGCGCTAGAGGTCGCGCGGTCGAAGTCCAGCGCTTGTATGGCGCGCCGCGTGACCGGCGGTGGCGGTGCCTGACCAAGTTGGCGATCTCGTTAATCACGCGCCCCCGGCCTCCATCCCCGGCAATGTCGGGGGGTGTCCGCAGGAGGGCTTCCGCCGCCTTAAGACGGGCTTCTGCGGTGCGCGGAATGGAAGTGGAGGCTGCGACGTGCCGTGGGACGGCGCCTTTGTTCGCGCCCTATGGATGAGGCGGCGGCGGACCCGGCGGGGCACTTGCCGGCCCTCGGCGAGGGAAGGGGCCGAGGCCGCACCACCAGGCCGCCGCGGGGCGCGCTTTGACCCGCCGGGTACGCGCCGCGCGCCCAGGAAGGCGAAGAGGGAGAAGATGGCGGGCTTGCCTCTGGCTCACGTTGCCCAGCGGGGTGTAGTCGCCGGACTCCTCGTCGGAAATCCCGCGGACGATGGCCTCCAGCCATGAAGGGCGACGGTGTCGGAGCGTCGGCGTCCGACCTGAGGAAGAAAACTCCCCCTACCTGGCGCGCCAGCTGTCGGAGGACGAAGCTCGACGGCGGGAAGTCGGGAGACCCCCTTTTGAGGTTCGCCAGGGGAGCTGTTTCTCAGGTGTACGAGGCGTTGGAGAAGACGAGAAACAACGGCACACAGAGGAGGCGAGAGGATTTATACAGGTTCGGGCCGCCGAGCGTAATACCCTACGTCCTGTGTGTATGCTATGTGGGGAGAACGTGTATGATTGTGTTACAAGGTGTACCCGGGGAGTCGGAAGCGTAACCGGGAGAACTTGGGGAAGAAGAACAGTAAAGGTTGTCTTGTTGTCTATTGCTCAAGCTTGTGCTGCCCCCTCTCATCTGCGGCATGGATCCTCCTTTATAGAGCTCAGCGGAGTCCGCAGTGCCGGTACGCGGAGGGAGATATTTTCCGGTGAGCTCTCCTGTGCGCCCCTCCGCCTGCGACGCCCACGCCGGAGTTGGTGGAGCGTCCCGTCGCCCCTGTCCGCCTGTGACACCCACGCCGGAGTTGGTGCAGCACGGCGGGTAGGTCGCCTCGGAGAGCAGCCGCTGCAGGCAGCTAAAGTCGTGCGAATGTGACCGAGCATACTGTAACTGCCAGAGCGTGGAAGAAAGGAGCTCTCTCAGTCAAAAAGTCTTCTGACTGCTCAGGGTCTCGTGCGGGTGGACAGGGGTGACGCGCCCTGTCACCACGCCGTCGGCTCACCTTAAATGCGGTGGTTGGTGATGGCCAGCTCGAGCCGGCTCCGCGCCCGGGCGCCGGCGCGTGGAGCGCCGAGGCCGAGCGTCCCGGCCCCGGGCAGCGCCCGCAGCCTCAGGCGCTTAGAGAATAACCAGCGATGGCCAGTTGTTTTTTGCACAGAAAGTGGGCCCTGGGGGGCTGATATGGCCGAAGGCCCTTATGTTCCCGAGAATGTGGGACCCCCCATTCCCGTTTCGCCGACAGTTGTGTTACAAGGTGTACCCGGGGAGCTCGGAAGCGTAACCGGGAGACTTGGGGAAGAAGAACAGTAAAGGTTGCCTTGTTGTCTATTGCTCGAGCTTGAGCTGCCCTCGGTTCGGTGGCTTGGATCCTCCTTTATAGATTAGGGGAGTCCACAGTGCCAGAATACAGAGAGAGAGTTTTTCCGGCCAGCTCTCCTGTGCACACGTCTGCCTACGACGCCCATGCCGGAACTGTTGCTGCTGTGGGCGGCTGGAGCACCTGCATGCCAGCAGCCGCCTGTTGCGCCGCGCCTGGAGGAGCCCCTGTCGGGTGCTGCGGGCGGCTGGTCTGCGGGCGGCTGGTCTGGTCGCCTGATTACCCACACGCCTGGAGGAGCCCTGTCGGGTGCTGCGGGCGGCTGGTCTGGTCGCCTGGTTGCCGCACACGACCGGAGGCGGCGCCTCCGGGCACGGGCGACACTCGCCCGGGGCCGGAGAGGCGCTCCCGGACGGCCCGCTCCCGGGCGGCACTCGCCGGGGCCGGAGGCGGCGCTCCCGGGTGACAGGCGGCGCGTCCGGGCGGGGGGACGCATCCGGGCACGGACGACCGGCGGGAGACACGGCCTCCCTGCCGGCCGCCGGTTGTGCAGGATATGTCCCCCGGAGGAGCCGATCTGGCCGGAGATCCACGCGTCCCCGCAGGCTGTGGGACCCCCAGTCGCATTTCGCCGACAGTGGCCCCTGGCCCTGTTGCTCGGCCGGGATTAGCCCCGGGCAGGAACAGGGCCACGTCTTGAAGAAAAGAGGGGACGCGGGGTCCGCCCGGTTCGCCATGGACTTGACGTAGCTTGATGACTTGTTGCGTAGTCTTGTAGAGCCGATGTCTGACGAGGAGTCCGAGGGAGGCGTCAATTCCGTCCTGACGCCACTCGCCATGCCCCCGAGCGCTGCCGTCCTGGGGAGCGCGGCGATGCCACTGGGAAAGGCCGCTGGGTGCTGCAAAGGGTGGCGTGGCTCCGGGAGCACAACCCCGGCGCCAGGAGCTTTGCCGCCCTTGGGCGGAAATTGGCGCCGATGTGGTTCTGGGATGGGGCCGAGCACCGACGGGCCGGGAATGCCTTGACCGGGAGTAGACAGCTCGGGCCCTGGGTCCCGGGGATGCTTTCCCCAGGGGTAGTCACCTCGGGCCCCTGGTCCTAGTTGGCGCGGATCGACCGAGAGGCCGGGGTCTCCCAGGAGCGCGCGGTCGACTTCCGAGGACGCGACGCGGGCTGCATCAAGCGGCTCCCCGACAACGGCGAGGCTTCTGTTGAGGTGGTGGTTGTTGTTTTCGATTTTCAGGGCCCGGGAACACCGAGCGCCAACCGCCGTGAGCGGCCATAGCGCCCTTTCGGGCCCCAGCGTAGCTGCCCTTCGCGTAGCTGCGAAAATGTTAAGGAAGCCCCGGTGGTTTTCGCTGTCCGGTGAATCAGGAGCAGCGCGCGGACGCGCAACGCTCCACTCCGTGCTGGGCAGATGGCGGTTGCCGCGGCCAAGTGCAGGCGGCAGCCCGGGAGCAGCGGAAGTCCGCCCCGGTCCGGGAGGATCGTCGAGAGCGGACGGGCAGCGATCGCGATAGTGATGCAGCAATTGACCGCCCGCATAGTCGCGACCGGGTCCTTCGTGGCAACCCGGCGTTCGGACCGTCCTTCCACGGATCGGACCGTCCGAATCCAGACGATCCGCGGAAGGCCGGCCGGAGATGGAGGGCGTGGCGTCTGACTGAAGGGCGCCGCCAAATCGCCGTCGACGAGTCCTCCAGCGCTCGGTCCAAGATGGAGGGCGCGGGGGAAGAAAACATCTTTCCGGAAAGATCGCGTCTGGACCCGAGAGGCCGGGCTCGCGGTCCGGAAGCGTGAGATCCTTACAAGCGAGCCGGCGGTGAAGGCCGCCGAGTCCTGGTCGGTGGAGATGGAAAGGGAGGCCGAGGCCTCCCTGAAGCGCGCGGCCGATTTTGAGGCCGTGGCCGACGCCGCAGCGACGGCGGCGGGGTTCTTCGAGGGGGGAGCACTTCGAGAATCGGGGACCGACGAGTCCGGCGAAGACGCGGTTGCCTTCCGACGTCATCCGCGGTCTGTTCCGATGAAGGCGAGCGATCTCCCCCCGTGCGACGATATCTCGGCCCTCCGCTCCTGCTTGCGCTTGGCTTTTGCCTGTCTAGTACGAAGAGAGACATTTGCATATGTATATGATCATGTTTATATTTTTCGTACCTTGGTTCATTGTGTTGTTCCGGGAATGGAGCTCGGGCACGCTTCCCTCGTGGGCCTGAGTCCGGCATGCGCTTGGGACCCGGAGGCCCCGGTCGTCGTGCGGATATGTGTCCGGGATCCCGGGGGCCCCGGACTGGAATGCGGTTTTGATATAAGCCGGGTTCCGGGGGCCCGGGCTTGAATGTGGGATGTGAAACGACCTTTCCGGAAGCATCCTCGCCGGGGCGGTGCTATCCGGGCTATCGCGCCCTATTCCGGGTGTCGCGTTCCTAGGCTTGCGCTCGCCTTGGCGATGCCGCCCTGGTTCGGCTCTCGGTGTCAGGCCGGGGCGCAGATTCGGGAATCCGAGCCTCGGTTCAAATATGTGCCCGGGACCCAGGGCCCCAGGCGGTAATGCGACTTGATACGTATGGTCGTTACGTGCCCAGGCACGGAGGTCCGGGTATGATCATGGACCATATTGGGACGGCCTCCCCGGACCCGCCCTTGCCGAGGCGATGCTGCCCCGGGTCGGGCTTCCTCAGAGTCAGGCCCGGGAGGTGAGTCCAGGCCATATGTTTGCCGGGCGAGGGGCGCTCTACGACGGGCACCACACTTGCTGCCTGCGGAGTATTATTGGTGCGTGCCCAACCATCGACCCGCGTGTCATGACCTGAGGCCACGGCGGGGGGAGCGGGCACGAGCCTCGATGCAGCGAGGATGCTCTCTGGTTCTGGCCCGTTAGGGGCCGTTTTCGGGCTCAGCTTCCCTTGCGGGGGTGCGAGCTCTCGACACCGGGAGGGGATCCTCGACCGGGAACGGTCTGCCCGGACTCGCGCTCGACTGGGCGGCGTGGTCCGGATTATTACACCGGGAGCCGGAGGCCCCGGACTGATTCAGGACGGACCGCCCGGCTCTCCATCGCGTCCGATGGGGTCCGGCCAGTCGTACCCTATGTGCGTTCGGGGCCCGGAGGCCCCGGACTGATTCGGGGCGGACCGCCCGGGCTCACCATCGCGTCCGATGGGGTCCGGCCAGTCGTACCCTATGTGCGTTCGGGGCCCGGAGGCCCCGGACTGATTCGGGACGGACCGCCCGGGCTCTCCATCGCGTCCGATGGGGTCCGGCCAGTCGTACCCTATGTGCGTTCGGGCCCGGAGGCCCCGGACTGATTCGGGGCGGACCGCCCGGGCTCTCCATCGCGTCCGATGGGGTCCAGGCAGTCGTACCCTATGTGCGTTCGGGGCCCGGAGGCCCCGGACTGATTCGGGACGGACCGCCCGGGCTCTCCATCGCGTCCGATGGGGTCCGGCCAGTCGTACCCTATGTGCGTTCGGGGCCCGGAGGCCCCGGACTGATTCGGGACGGACCGCCCGGGCTCTCCATCGCGTCCGATGGGGTCCGGCCAGTCGTACCCTATGTGCGTTCGGGGCCCGGAGGCCCCGGACTGATTCGGGGCGGACCGCCCGGGCTCACCATCGCGTCAGATGGGGTCCGACCAGTCGTACCCTATGTGCGTTCGGGGCCCGGAGGCCCCGGACTGATTCGGGACGGACCGCCCGGGCTCTCCATCGCGTCCGATGGGGTCCGGCCAGTCGTACCCTATGTGCGTTCGGGGCCCGGAGGCCCCGGACTGATTCGGGGCGGACCGCCCGGGCTCACCATCGCGTCCGATGGGGTCCGGCCAGTCGTACCCTATGACAAAGGAAAGGGGAAGACTTCCTCTAATAAAGGAGGAGAGGAGAGATTTTCATTGAATCAAAAGCCAACCAAAGGACCAGAAGCGTTACAGTCGAGGCTTCCCGGGAAGGTGGGGCGAATCGGGATGATCTCTCCGGCTCGGCTGTCCCGGGTGCCACGTCCGCGGCTCGCACTCGTTTTGGCGAGGCGGTCTAGGTTCGGGCTTCCCTGAGCTGGGACGTTGGTCGTCCTGTCCGCTGCCCTCGGCCAGATCGTCCGGCCAGGGATCGTACGTCCCAAACCGCGCGTTCGGACCGTCCGAGCCGGGGCCGGACCGTCCGAACTGGGCTTGGCTTGCTAAGGCTCCTGCCGGAAGTACTTGACCTGCTTGGCCAAGCTCTGGACGGCGCGGCACTCCGTGAGATCGTGCGAATCCGTCTCGTGGACGGCGCACCACTTCTGGGCCGCTGCCGTCGAAGGCGGCGCGCGTGCGGCCCTTGGCCGCTCGCCGGTGATGTTGTTCCCGCGGACATCGTCGGACCGTGGGGCGCCCGCAATAGGCAAGGCGAAGCCGTCGGCGGCCGCCTTCTCCTTCTGTCGCTTCCTTCTGTCCCGACGCGCCGCGGAGCGCGAGGACTCGCCGTATTCTTCGGGGTCCCCGTTAGGGGCCCCGGGGCGTGGCTCGTTCCACGCCCGGGCCTCCTCCTTGCGGGCGCAGAGATCGGCGAGCTTGAAGAGCTCAGCCGTAGTCTGGACGTCGCGGGTGCCCATCTTTTCGAGCATGCGCCTGTCGCGCACACCCGAGCGAAAGGCATGGATGACCGCGTGAGGAGCGATGTGGGAGATGGTATTGCGAACCTGGCTGAAGCGCTGTAGGAAGTGCCTCAGCGTCTCGTCCCTGCCCTGGCGTAGGGCATGGAGGTCCGCCTCGGTCCCAGGGCGCGAAAGGTGCCCTGGAAGTTGGCCACGAACTGGTGGCAGAGGTCCTCCCACGAGTAGACTGATCCCTCGGGGAGGTTCATCACCCAGGAGCGCGCCTGGGCCTTGAGAGTGACGGGGAAGTAGTTCGCCATCACTCGATCATCGCCACCGGCCGCCCGGATGGCAGTAGTGTATATTTGCAGGAACTCCGTGGGATCCACGGAGCCGTCATACTTCTCCGGCAAGCTGGGCCGGAACCTGTCCGGCCAGCGAACCTGCCGGAGGCCTGGGGAGAGCGCCAGGCAACCCGAGCCGTACAGGGCGGGCTCGGGTAACAGATGATGGTTTCCCGTCAGTAGGTTGGAGCTGGAGGCCTGGACCTCGGAACGCGTGGCGGCGTCCACCCGCCGCTCGCGCTGTCGCTCCATGGTGACCCGGGCGTCCTCGTCGGACCGCCCCCGGTTCAGCCGGTCACGGAGGTCGCCGTGGCCGCTGTCTGCCGGAGTCATGGCGTGTTGCGCCGTGCTCCGGGCTCTGTTTTGACTCGGGGCGGGGGGCCGGCCCGCGCTAGACGTTGCGCGGTCGGCACTCCTGGCCCCTGCGCTGCTGTGGGCAGCGACCTGGCGATGGGCCGCGCCTACGAGGTCGGTGACTTCGTTGAGCCAGCGCCTCTCCCGGCCCCCGCTCCCGTTAAAAGCCGGGGGGTGGCGCAGGAGGGCTTCCGCCGCCAGGAGAGCTCCCTGTGGCGATGCTGGCTGGAAGTCGAGGTTGCGGCGTGCCGTGGAGCGGCGCCTCCGCTCGCGCCTCAAGGATGAGGCCGTGGCAGACCCGGCGGGGCACGTGCCGGTTCCTTCCGAGAGAGAAAGAGCCGCCGCCGCACTGCCAGGCCGCCGAGGAGCGAGCTCAGCCCGCCTGGGTTGCGCGACGCGTCTCCTGGAAGACGGGGAGCGCAGGGGGCTTACCACCGGGCTTACGCCACCCGGCGGGGTGAAGTCGTCGGACTCCTGGTCGGAGTCCCGCGGACGGTGGCCTCCTGCCATGGAGTGCGCTGGTCTTGGGGACGTCAGCGTGTCACCTGGAAAGGAAACTCCCCCTACCTGGCGCGCCAGCTATCGGAGGACGAAGCCTCGACGGCGGGAAGTCGGGAGACCCCCCTTTTGAGGTTCGGCCAGGGGAGCTGTTTCTCAGGTGTACGAGGCGTTGGAGAAGGCGAGAAAACAATGGCACACAGAGGAGGCGAGAGGATTTATACAGGTTCGGGCCGCCGGAGCGTAATACCCTACGTCCTGTGTGTATGCTATGTGGGAGAATGTGTATGGTTGTGTTACAAGGTGTACCCGGGGAGCTCGGAAGCGTAACCGGGAGACTTGGGGAAGAAGAACAGTAAAGGTTGCCTTGTTGTCTATTGCTCGAGCTTGAGCTGCCCTCGGTTCGGTGGCTTGGATCCTCCTTTATAGATTAGGGGAGTCCACAGTGCCAGAATACAGAGAGAGAGTTTTTCCGGCCAGCTCTCCTGTGCACACGTCTGCCTACGACGCCCATGCCGGAACTGTTGCTGCTGTGGGCGGCTGGAGCACCTGCATGCCAGCAGCCGCCTGTTGCGCCGCGCCTGGAGGAGCCCCTGTCGGGTGCTGCGGGCGGCTGGTCTGCGGGCGGCTGGTCTGGTCGCCTGATTACCCCACACGCCTGGAGGAGCCCCTGTCGGGTGCTGCGGGCGGCTGGTCTGGTCGCCTGGTTGCCGCACACGACCGGAGGCGGCGCCTCCGGGCACGGGCGACACTCGCCCGGGGCCGGAGGAGGCGCTCCCGGACGGCCCGCTCCCGGGCGGCACTCGCCCGGGGCCGGAGGCGGCGCTCCCGGGTGACAGGCGGCGCGTCCGGGCGGGGGGACGCATCCGGGCACGGACGACCGGCGGGAGACACGGCCTCCCTGCCGGCCGCCGGTTGTGCAGGATATGTCCCCCGGAGGAGCCGATCTGGCCGGAGATCCACGCGTCCCCGCAGGCTGTGGGACCCCCAGTCGCATTTCGCCGACAAACAGCTACAAAATTAATATCGTATGAAAATACTTTCAAATACAGATTTAATGATAACACATGCATAACACTAAATATATATTGTTGATTTTCTATACATGTAGGTGCCTCATATTTTGGGACATCATGAGTTTTGAATAAGGTAGAAAGTGTCTCTTCAACAATGAAGAATGTCTTTAGAAAAAAAAGGGAGAAAGTGTAATATCTGTTTTAAAATGGGTTTTCATACTTACTATTGGAAGTTAGTCCCTCCATCCACGAATGTAAGGGCACTCCCAATGCAGAAACCATGGTAGTTTCTATAGATATTAATTGCACTGCCACGTTGGCAATTTGCTGATGTGGCAAGTGATTTAATGAGGAGAGAGAGGCAAAATCTAAGAAACCAAGTCTAACTAAGAAACTGGGTCTTCACGGTTATCGATGGACAAGAAACTACTATAACCGCGTTGGGAGAGCAAATATGGTTTCTATCACTACTAAAGTCCCATGCAATAGAAAATCTTACATTGGGAAGAATAGTTTCTTGGTACAATATCCTATGCTATAGAAACTGCTAATAGTTTCTTGCATTGGGAGTGCCCTAAGAGATTTGGTGTACTTTTGGAGATATTAAGGAAGAAGAGAAAAGATTATGGCGTCTCTCGTTAAATGAGATGTGGTTGGAGGGTAGCTGAGGTTAAATTAGGAAGAAAATTGAATAAAAGATGATTGCTGAAACAAGTATAAAAGGTGATTACTGAATTAAGCAATACTCTAAAATCTTTTATATTTATGAACAAATGATGAGCCCTGAAAATTTTTTATAATTGTGGATAGAGGGAGGAAAAAACATGTCTCTCTGAAGAGGAGCTATAGTATTCCATTACTTCTGATCTCCAATGCACTTAAAAAACAAGTTACTTTGATTGAAGAAGTACAACTTTACTTTCTTCTCTCCTGTTTAGATTACGGATGAGTCTGAAAATGCAGCTAAGATAGTTCAAAAGTTTGCAGTATTGCATTGGGTCAGTTGGAAAGTACTAATTAAGTAAACAATTACAGCATGCATGCTTTAGTAGGCGTGGGAGATGGATAAAAAGGATGTCATTGACGGCAATCGATCGTAGCTTTTTTTAGAGCAAAATGCATGTTGCGAGGGTCAAAACAGAGTAAGCTGTCGCCTCGTGTAATCTTAAGTGTAATCTAGGCATGCACGCACGGACGGTTAAAGATGCTGAGAAAATTAGTAGTATATGATTGATTGATTGATGTACAAGTGTCTCAGTGATTTGGCACCGGCCGGTAGCTTAGTTTTCTGTTATTCTAGGACTAGGGGTAGTAGATTTTGGTCAATATATGACTGAATTATTAAATTGAAGGGAAAAAGTGATCGGGCTGATTAGTTTGGTGTTGATGCACGTGGTACAATAGGAAAATATTTACAAAAAAGTGTAAGTATAATTAGTGTTCATGCGCCATGATTACAGGCAGCACTAGTGTTCTGTAGTGTGATGTCGAGCAAAAAAATGTAAGTATAATTAGTGGCAGTCATTGTCACTATTTATCGAGCTAGTAATCACTTCAAGCCACTTACTGACATAATTTTTTTATAAATTTGATTAAACTTTAGAAAAAAATGTGACTTAAAAAACGTCAAAGCGTTTACAATATAAAATAACATTTAAGACGATCGAAGCAAATAAATAAACTTATATAAGGTGCATGCAATAGCATACCGGCTGGTTATGCATGATTATTATGCAGCTGCAACTCACGAACGGGAAAATAAAGAAACAAATTAGTCAATCAGTCGATGAAGTGTAGTATTGATCAATGCTTCGATCAGAGAATGGTAGTGGATGCAACGGCAGCGGAGTCCCGGCGGCAGTCGTTGAGCTTGTCGAGGTAGGTCTGGCACTTGCTGATGTCAGTCCCGCGGTTACTGATGCAATCCTGGAACGCCTTGTGCTGGGCGCCGCACGCATCCGCCATGGGATGATGAGCAGTCGCCGGCGCCGAGGAAGAAGACGAACTAGTACTAGCACTAGTCGCATCCACGACGTTAACGAACAGCGTCCATTGCCCTCGACATCATTCCATACCCCATGCTCCAACCCCACCCTGCATTTTTCATCCACCATTCACAATTAAGTAATTTTCCTTAATTAATTACTCCACATATGCATGGATGGATAGCGACTATATCTATGTGGAGATCGAAGACAACAACAATAGATATGACTTTATTTAAGAGAGCTTTTGGTAAAATCTGTGGCTATCTAAATAGTCCACATTCGAATGTGAAAATCAGTAGTAACATGATCTAGAAAATAAACTAGTAAACAGAAAAGTAAACTGACCGTCAAAGAAAGCGGATCCAATGGATCCTATGATGGAGTCGTTGCCGGAGGAATTGGCCGGAGCTGGGGCCTTTGCCGCCGTGGTCGGAGCTTTCTTCGCCGGAGCGGCACGGGGTACTGCCCTTGCGCCGCTGCTGCGGAAGCTTGACCTCCCTCCTCTTCCTCCTGCGCATGCACGCACCAATTGATTAATCAGCTCGCAGTAATAATTTCACACAAAAAAGTTAAGCTAGCTAGCGATTGTTAATCGGCCCGGATATAGACTAGTACCAAATGACAGAAAAACAAAAATACGAACAGGATTATCAATCAATCTAACCTCCACCGCCGCCGCGACCCATGGCGCTTTAATTCGGATCGGAGACGAACGGATCAAAAAACTAAGTCTCGTAACAAATCTTTCTGGGTGAGCATGCCATATATAGACAGGAAACTAACTAACTTCTTTTAAGATAATGAGAAAACTAACTACTACTAACTAGTAACGACGACGAAGAGATAAATAGATAGAAATATATGGTTGGTTTCTTTCTTTCTTTCTTGTGGGCGAAGAATTATTAAATGAATAGCTGCTGGTTTGATTTGATTTCGTCAGCTCGATCATCATCTGATCAAGTGATGAGATGAGATGAGATTTTTTTTTTAAAAAAAAGGAGAGAGTGCCCTCTCCCGTTACCATTACCAAAAACGGCATACCAACAATTTGTTCATTACAAGGTAACTTAAAAAACAACATCACCACCTTGTTCCCCATCAACTTTTCTACCTGCACACAAACTGAAACCAGTCTACCGGGTACAGGTAGCCAAAAACACCTCCAAACTAGTTGGACTAAAACACCAAGACCAGACCAGCTACAGAGTGATGGGATGAGATGAGATTGAAAAAAGATGGAAAGATCGCAGTTGAAACATACTCAGTATATAATGGAATGCTTCATATTGCTAGCTCTTTAGACCCCCTGAGGCGATTTCAATCCTACAAAACAAGTCTCTATCAAGACCTTCTTAGTTGATTTATCGGCCATAACCGATATGGTTAGGGAGAAGATATCTCCACCGATTTTCTTCGCTAGCAAGTAAAAAAAATAAGGAGATGAAAATCGTTTTGGGATCGGCAAAACAAACTAAGAATCCTCCCACCAGTGCGACATGAAAAAGAAGAAGAGCAGAGGTAGAGGGGACGCCCGAAGCTTCGACCAAAACCTCCAAAACCCTTATCGCCCGAACGAATACAAGCATTAGAAGGGGTTCGTGCGACGATTCCAGGCCAGTATTGCTAGCGTCCAGAGGGTTTTCAATACACCAAAGAATGCCGACAACCACCATGCGAGCCTCAACCAGAAGAAGGAAAAGAAGAAAGAAAGGAAGAACAAAAAGGAAAAAGAAATCAGATCCCTTGCACCAATGGCTTTACAAGCAGGTCAATAGATCAATTAATTTCCTCAAAGCAGAAAGGTGATCGAGTTAGGCTAAGTACTTATATAAATTAAACTCTAACAGACCTTTCAAACAAATGATTGAATCCTATCCTTTCTTTGAAAATTCTATGAAATTCTTATGGATTAGACAATCCAATTTTAGAGGTGAATAAGCATTTCTTTTTTATACAACTCTAAATTACCGTGTTTTTCATGTACGCCAACAAAAAGATAGTTTTAGAACTTTCATGTGTTCTTAATTCCTGTAGAAATTTAATAGGTATGACATTCTATTCCTACGTTTTTTTTCTGTTCTTATATTTTTACAACCATAAATTTGAAAAGGGCCTTAATCTTTAGCATTCTATCTACCCCTTAATTAAGTCCGATTGACGTTATTCCAGTTGGGTTTGTTTGCAAATTTTTTCTAGTTTATTCTGACAAATTTTCAGGTCGATCGGAGTTACGGATCTACGTCTGTCGGAGGATGAAACCTCGACGGCGGGAAGTCGGGAGACCCCCCTTTTGAGATTCGGCCAGGGGAGTAGTTCTCAGGCGAAGCCGGCGTCAGGGTGCAGAAGACGGATGTGCGAAGAAGACGTGGAAGAAACAGAGGAGTCCGGACCGTCCGAAACGGGTTCGGACCGTCCGGACCGAGGAGAAGCAGAAGGGACCGGACCGTCCGATGCGGGTCCGGACCATCCAAACCGTAGTAATCGCGCAGGGAAGAAGGGATCGATGCACAAGGAAGACACGGGGATTTATACAGGTTCGGGCCGCCGGAGCGTAATACCCTACTCCTGTGTGTGTTTTGCTATGAGGTGGATGAATGTGGTATTATGGTTACAAGGTGTATCTAGCTGACGGCCGGAGCCGGAGAAGAAGAACAGTGGTTGGAGAGTGAGCTCGGGGGTGCAGAGCAGAGAGTTCGAGGATGGGAAAGCTCCTGTCTAGTTCGGCCCCCCTTTCTCGGTGGCTTGGATCCTCCTTTTATCGAGCAAGGGGAGTCCACAGTGCCAGTCATACGTGGTGAGAGAGAGAGGGAGCTAGATATGCTACGTCTTGTCGTGTCGGTCGGCGCCCGTCTGCCGCACCGCGCTGGAGGACGTCTAGTCGCCGTTGTCCGCCTGCTGGGGGCGGCTGGAGCGCGAGGATGTGACGCGCACACCCACGGCCGCCTGCTGCGCCGCGCCTGGAGGAGCGTGCTGTCTGCCTGCTGAGGGCGGCTGGTCTGGTTGGTTTTTTGTCGGGCTATCTCCTGGAGATGCTGTCGGGAGACAGACGAGAGGCGCCCTGTCGCCTCACCATTAATGCCGGTATATTTGGGGGAGCTGATTTGCTCCCAGAGAACGAGCCCCGGGACCGGAGAGTATCCCTGGAGCCCGGTCCCGGGGAAGATGTACCCGGGCGTCGTACCCGGGCACGGGAGGGCGCGTCCGAGGAAAGCACTCCCGGGCCCGGAGAGGCACAGGAGGCGGCACCCCGGACCGGGCGCCGGGTCCCGGGCACGGGAAGTGGCTCCCGGAACTGGAGCCAAGGCCCCGGGTACTTAGCTGAAAGAGGGCTGTAGCCACTTGTTGCCGGTGAAGAATATAGGCCGGGGGAGCTGACGTGGCAGAGGATCCACGCGTCCCCGCGACTGTGGGGACCCCCAGTCCCGTTTCGCCGACAACGTCTACAATCTGTTTAGTGACGAAACGGTGTTCTGTCTAGATTCTAAAAACGCGGTTTTTCAGGTTTTGTAGTTAAGGGAAAGTGTGAAATTTTATTTTTGACTTACGCAATCATTCACCCCCTCTGATTGCCTATCTTAGTGTGAGTCGATCCTACAATAACAAAATTAATTAAACCCTAATTAATTTATTAAACGAGATCCGAAAATAATTAACCAACCAAACTTTTCATAACACTAAAAAACATCCTAGCTAGATTTTAGATCAAAGAAACTAATCCAAATCTTAGAAAAAACAAATCAATCTAAAATCCATTACTAGGCATGCATAAAAATAAACGAGAAAGAGATTAATTACCACACTAATCTCCCATAAACTTTACCTTTATTACTAAGATTATGCTTACAAGATGTTTCTTCAAAACATCCAAAATATTTCTCTACGAAATCACAAAAACTCTAGATTAAAACTTTAATCTAAAACAAATTCGCTCTCTAAAAATCCCTAAAAAAATCTCACCAAAAATTAACAGGGAGTCACTATTTATAACGTCCTCGTGGACCTCTAGATTTGGCCTGCTACACCGGCCTGATACGGGCTTGCACGACACAGGCTGGGCCGCCTCCTTGCTGCACAGTCAACGAAGCCACGTCGCAGTCTCTGATCCAAGTGCCAGCCACGTCGCCAGCCAATGCATCGCCTCCCTGCTGCACAGCGAACGCATGCATATGCATATGCTTAACGCTAAAGTACTCCATGTATTGGAGCGCTCAATTTTAAATAAAAAAAATCTTTTCTTTATCGTGAATTTCTATCCAATTTCTTCACAATTTTTTCATGAATTTCTAGCGCTTGCACGTAACCTTGTGAAGCCTATTTCAAAGATCTTCCCACACGGTTTTTGCTCATCATGTGTCACCTTGTGTTCCACCTTGTCACTTGGCATCCTTGATCGTTCTGGATCTAAACTCCTCTCTGAGTTTAGTCCCGATCCCACCGTTGACCAAGGTTGACCCCAAGTACCTACACATAAATAGACGTTTTCGAGCATAGATATTCGCAACATGACCCATGTCAGTCGTAACTTGACCCGTGTCAGTCGTATACACGCTTATCACACTTTCCAATGTCAAGTTCATAAATCACAAGATAAGCTAATTTTTCAGTACATGATTTTACAATTTCCCCCTTGATGAAAACATTGGCAACAACATATATAAACACTGAACATTAGCATTTACCATCGCAAAAGTCCTTTTTAAAGAAAAACGAAAAACAAAATAAAAAAATCGTGAAAAGATCATCAAAAAACTGTATATAAAACACTCTCCTTTTTGACAATGAGTTCATCAAGAACACAAAAGAGAAAATTTTTCAATTTTGTACCAAATTTTATTATGAGCACCACAAATCATCAATATAAACAAGCTCACACATGCCATGCTAAAAGTAATTTGCACTCTCACATCCATACACATGCAATATAAATCTAGCATAACTAAAAATCAAATGCAATTAATAATTTATTGTAAGACATGATATTCCTTTTTCAACTATTTTAAAACTTGTAAGCATTAAGATAAATGCACTTCATTGGTGCCATTTTTCTTAAAAAAATGAGAACTTGATTTATTTCAATTATGGTATAAACTGCAAAGAATTATATACAACATTAGCCTTACTTTTTAACCCGTTCAAGCCTATATCTTTTGACAATTTTAAGCTTAAGAACCAGGTTTCGGTTATACACAACTTATTTCAAGTTCATACCAAAGTGCAATAGTAAGTAATCTCGTTAAGAAGAAGTGTGACAATGTATATTTCCTTGATCTTTCTCATATTTGTATTGCACATAATTTTAATCTTTCTCATATTTCTCATAGCGTATTAGCACATTTAAAACAAGATCAAATTAGATAAGAAAATTCAATCATGTCAAGATTTAATTCAAGTTGTCATTCCATTTAGTTAGTCACGCAAAGACCAACATCACACATATAGAAACATGAAGGCACCCGTACCTTATGACATGAACATGGCTGCAAATAATACATGTGAATCATATGTAGTGCTCATTATTTTATCAATAATTTTTTATTTTTTTTAAATTTTAAATAAAAACATACCAATAATAAAATCTGTTACAAAGAGTTAAAACTCCCCCTCAAAATAACCCCATTAGATGAATAACTCTAAGTTCTCCCCTAAGATAAGCAAAACGAGAAGAATCCAAAGGTTTTGTAAAAATATTTGCCAATTGATGTTCAGTATCTACATGATGAAGTGCCACATTTTCTTTTTCAACATGATCTCTAAGAAAGTAAAATCTAATATCAATATGTTTTGTCCTACAGTATTGTACTGGGTTCTTAGCAATACAAATGACACTTCTGTTATCATAGAAAAGCGGAACATTTTCCAAAGTAACACCATAATCCTTAAGTGTAGCTACTATCCAAATTATTTGAGAACAACAACTAGCAGCAGCCACAAACTCAGATTCAACAATTGATTGTGCTACAGAGGATTGTTTTCTAGCTGACCAAGCAACAAGTGAATTACCCAAAAAGAAACAAGCACCAGAAGTATTTTTCCTATCAAGTCTACATCCTCCAAAATCAGCATCAGAATGATGCTGATAACCCTATACCAAAGTCTTTAGTGCCATGAACATACCTAAGAATTCGCTTAATTGCTTGAAGATGTGAAGCACGTGGAGAAGCTTGAAACCGTGCACATAAACATACAGCAAATTGTATATCCGGTCTTGAATCAGCAAGATACAAAAGTGAACCAATCATACTCCTATACTCCTTTTGATCAACTGGCTCAAGTTCCTCATCAGGATTAAGTGTAGATATAGCTCCCATGGGTGCCATGATAGGTTTGTAATTCTCCATTCCAAAACGACATAGAAGATCCTTCATATACTTACTTTGATGCACAAATATACCTTCTTTTGTTTGTTTGATTTGCAATCCCAAAAAGTAAGTCAATTCACCCAACATACTCATCTCAAATTCACTACTCATAGTTTCTGAAAACTGAGACACCAAAGCATAAGATGAACAACCAAAGATGATGTCATCCACATAAATCTGAACAAATAATTGATCATTGCCTTGCTTAAGAAAAAAAGCGTTTTGTCTATCTTTCCCATGGAAAAACCCTTTTCAACAAGAAAGTTTTTTAACCTATCATACTATGCTCTAGGTACTTGTTTTAAACCATACAAAGCCTTAGATAGTTTAAAAACATGATTTGGATATTTGGAATTTTCAAAACCAGGTGGTTGCTTAACGTAAACTTCATCGTTGATAAACCCATCTAGAAAAGCACTTTTTACATTCATTTGATAAAGTTTAAAACCTTTAGAAGCAGCAAAGGCTAACAAGATTCTAATAGCTTCAAATCTAGCAACAGGAGCAAAGGTTTTATCAAAATCTAAACCTTCTATCTGTGTAAAATCTTGAGCAACCAACCTAGCTTTGTTTCTAACAACTACACCGTCCTCACTTTGTTTATTTTTAAACGCCCATTTAGTTTCAATAACAGAATGATTAGGAGGTGGTGGCACTAGTTTCCAAACCTTGTTACGTTCAAAGTTCTCTAGTTCTTCATGCATGGCATTGATCCAAGATTCGTCAGTTAATGCATGTGATATATCTTTAGGTTCAAAAGACGCAACAAACGCTAAATAAGCATGAGAGTTTGGATCGTTAAATCTGGAACGTGTCACTCTTTCATTAAGATTACCAATCATTTGTTGAGGTGGATGTCTTCTTTGAATGTGCAAGGGAGCTGTTGCTTCAAAAACTTCACTTTCTTCTATTTGATCTTCTACATGCACAGATGATGTGAAAGTTTGAGGATGCTCAGTTGTAGGTGAAGTTGTAGTAGGTGCCGGATCTGTTGCAATTGATTATGTGGGAGGAGTTAAAGCTTCAACTACATCATCATCATCTTCTTCATCAACAAAAATATCCTCCCCCTGAATATATACACATGTACCTACAATACTTGGACTAGTCCCTGGGCTAGTCTCATCAAAAGTAACTTCACAGGTTTCTATTATTTTGTTAGTCTCCAAAACTAGAACACGATAGGCACGAGAATGAGTAGATTAACTAAGAAATATGCCATCAATTGATCTAGTCTCAAATTTATCTAAGTTTTCAAATTTCAACACAAAGCATTTACATCCAAACACACGAAAGTGAGAAACACTCGGTCTATGATCAAACCATAGCTCATAAGAAGTTTTACCAAGCTTTGATCTTAAAAATACACGATTTGAAACATAGCATACACTAGATATGGCTTCAGCCCAAAATTTTCTAGAGTAGAAAATTCATCTAGTATAGTCCTAGCCATTTCAACCAAGGTTCTGTTTTTTCTTTCAACTACACCATTTTGTGGTGGTACTCTAGGTGAAGAGAATTGATAATCAAGACCTTTTTCAGCACAAAATTGATCAAAAGAAGAATTTTTAAATTCAGATCCATTATCACTTCTAATTGCTCTAAGAGCTCCTGGGTGATCAACAGATAATCTAAGAGCAAGACTTCTAAAAAAACTAAAACCTCATCTTTAGATGCCATAAAATAAACCCAAGAGTATCTAGAGAAGTCATCAACTATTACCAACACGTATCACTTACCTCCAAAAGATTGAACTCATGATGGTCCAACGGTATTAAGGTGTAGAAGTTGTCCTGGTGCGTTTGTCATCACCATAGTAAGAGGTGGATGTGAACCTGCATGCATCTTACCATGTCTACAAGAAGAGCATACTATATCGCTATCACCTTTAAGCTTAGGTAGACCACGTATAAGATCCAAACCACTAACACGTGTTAAATGATCAGAACCAACATGGCCAAGTCTACGGTGCCAAAAGAATAAGTCTTTAAACTCATTGGCAACTAGACACCTATACTTAACAGAAGATGATACATCAAAATCAGCTTTAAACACTCTCCCAAAACATATAATATTAAAGACAAGATCTCCTGAAGCATCTAATACTCTACATCTACCTTTCTTAAAGCACACTTCAAGATCTTCATCAATCATTTGTAAAACGGAAAGCAAGTTATATTTCAAGTTCTCAACAAGAGCCACATCCTTGAACATAAACTTATCGCTCACCTTTACTGTACCTTTAGCCACAACCATAGAAGTAGAAGCATCTCCAAAAGTTACCTTTTCAACATACGATGCTCCTGTGAGATAGGAGAACCAATTCTTGTCACCGGACATGTGGCGTGAGCATCCGAAATCCACTAGCCAGACGTTCTTCTTCCTCGCGCAAAGTGCCTACATAGAAGAAAACACTGTCGAGATCTCAATACCGGAGTTAGTAATATAGCACTTAGGAATCCAGTACTGAGACACACGACGCACACCAGTAGAAATAACACAAGTATTTTTATGCAAAGGTTTAGATCTGTCATTACTCATGTTAGTAGAACTAAAGGGGCGTGTCTTTCTCAAATTAGACCAAGCCTTAGCCTTTTCTCTTATTTGTTGTTTGGTTAGTCTGAAACAAAATTCTACTTTATATCCATCTCTACCACAATGAGTGCAAGTGCACTTAACTTTGTATTTAGCTTGAGAAGTAGAGGTTACCTTTGCATTTGTTGTGCTAGAAGATGGCATAATACCAGCAGATTTAAAAATCATCCTTTTAGGTTCATTGACTATCTCAATTATGCCACTGCCAAGCGATTTAACAACTTGTGGAACATGGATCTTAGAATAATCATAAGGATCAAAACCCAAACCAGTTTTAAATTTTTCAGAACTAGTCTTTTGATTCAAAATTCGATTCAAATTTTTAGTTCCTATCTTTCCTTGCAAATAATTAATACGCTTCAAAAGAGTGGCACAATTCTTACAAGATATATGCTGAAATCTATCATTTTTACCATAATTAGAGCATGAAAGAATCTTATGAGTAGCAAGATCTTCTTTTAATTGTGCAATTTTAACATCAACATCTTTTATCTTCAAAGCAAGATCCCTTTTTAGTTATGCAATTTTAACATCAGCATCTTCTAACTTCAACTTAAAAACATTGCATTCATCACAAGAGACAGGTTCTTCAATTTGACAGACATGTTGTTTATTTTTGTCCTTTTCTCGTCTAAGTTCCTTTAGTGTAGAAGCATGCATATCCCTTAGAGAAGTAAATTCAGCATAAACTAAATCACATGATTTACAAGAATCATCTATAGGAGTCAAAGTTTTAAGTATTGCAACCTCATCATTTAATTTTTCAACCAAAGCATCTTGTTTCTTAATCTTTTTATCTCTCTTCTCCAATAAAGTACCAAGATTTTCAACAGCATAAGCTAAATCATCATAAAAAGATTCTACCTCATTGTCGCTGTCATTGTCGATGTCACTATTGGTGACGCTTCTGCTACTTGCCATCATACATAGACCAATCAAGCTTTTCTTGCCTTTGGAGGTAGCATCATCATCACTCTCGGTATCCACATCACTTAAATTTACATGTTCAAGAGCAGAAAAAACACGGTGCACTATCTTCTTGTTCAAATACCCCTTCTTCTTAGTGCTCTTGAGTGTTCGCTTCTTGTCACTCTCTACCTTGTCTTTCTCGTCATCTTCATCCCTAGAAATTCTTGTTAGAAATTTTGGACATTTAAGACGAAGGTGATTCAGCGAGCCATATTCAAAACATCTTCGAGGTTCTCCACCATTTGCTCTCTTTCTGGATCGAACATTTTGCAAAGCTTTTGTGAAGCGAGTGGAGAGGAGTGCCAAATCATCTTCAGGAAGTTATTCTAACTGTTCATCAGTTAGTGAAGACAAAGAGGACAAAGCATAGCTAGATGAAGAGTTATCACCAATAGAGTTGTTAGTTTGTGAAGCTAAAGCTATTGATTTATTAGCCATACTTTTTCTAGCAAAAACATCTAGCTCATGAGTTTTTAATTTAGAATAAAACACATCTAATGTAAGTATACTCATGGTAGTAAATTCTCTAATTGATGTTACCTTCATCTCCCATATAGACATATCTAAAGCTCCTAGCAATTGACGAGAATTTTCAGCATCGGTATATATAACATTAACAGAACGCAAGTTGCTAAGAATCTTGTTAAAGCGAGCAAAGAAGTCATCAAGAGATTCACCAGGTTTCATCTCAAATCGCATATATTCCTTTTTATACATATCTTGACGTACCTCTTTTACCGTGTTTGATCCTTCGTGATAATCACAAAGTGTTGTCCATATCTCATGTGCTGACTTGAGATGCACCACACGGTCAAAGTCGCTTCTTCCTAGCTCTTGAATAATTAAATTCCTCGCCTTGCTGTTAGCCTCCACCCGTGGCATGTTCGCTACTGTCACTGCATCGTTTTCGGGAACTTGATATGGCTTGTAGATCTTCTTCCATATCGCAAAGCTTTGAGCTTGAATGTATGCCTCCATCTTAGCCTTCCAATACTGAAAATCAACACCATCGAAAACACAAGGTTTTGTGGAATATCTATCCATCGATATATTTTCTAATTGCCAGTCAAGATCAATTAGAAAAGATAATAAAATAAATAACCTCGCTCTGATACCACTTGTAGGATCGACTCACACTAAGATAGGCAATCAGAGGGGGTGAATGATTGCGTAAGTCAAAAATAAAATTTCACACTTTCCCTTAACCACAAAACCTGAAAAACCGCGTTTTTAGAATCTGGACAGAACACAGTTTCATCACTAAACAGATTGTAGATGTAGATCCGTAACTTCGATCGACCTGAAAATTTGTCAGAATAAACTAGACAAAATTTGCAAACAAACCCAACTAGAATCACGTCAATTGGACTTCTGGATCTCAAGATATTAACGAAAAAAAATTACTGAACAAAAGGTTGATGAAAATTAATTAAACCCTAATTAATTTATTAAACGAGATCCGAAAATAATTAACCAACCAAACTTTTCAGAACACTAGAAAAACACCCTAGCTAGATTTTAGATTAAAGAAACCAACCCAAATCTTAGAGAAAACAAATCAATCTAAAATCCATTGCTAGGTATGCATAAAGATGAACGAGAAAGAGAGATTAATTACCACACTAATCTTCTATAAACTTTACCTTTATTATCAAAATTGTGCTTACAAGATGTTTCTCCAAAACATCCAAAAGATTTTTCCACGAAATTACCAAAACTCTAGATTAAAACTCTAATCTAAAATAAATTCGCTCTTAAAAAATCCCTAAAAAAATCTCACCAAAAATTAACAGAGAGTCACTATTTATAACGTCTTCGTGGCCTCCAGATTTGGCCTGCTACACCGGCCTGATACGGGCTTGCACGACACAGGCTGAGCCGCCTCCTTGCTGCACAGCCAACGAAGCCACGTCGCAGTCTCTGATCCAAGTGCCAGCCACATCGCCAGCCAATGCATCGCCTCCTTGCTGCACAGCCAACGCATGCATACGCATATGCTTAACGCTGCAGTACTCTATGTACTGTAGCGCTCAATTTTTAATAAAAAAATATTTTCTTCATCGTGAATTTCTATCCAATTTCTTCACAATTTTTCTGTAAATTTCTAGCGCTTGCACGTAACCCTGTGAAACCCATTTCAAAGATCTTCCCATACGGTTTTCGTCCACCGTGTGTCACCTTGTGTCCCACCTTGTCATCGATATTCTTGACCGTTCTGAACCTAAATTTCTCCCTGAGTTTAGTCCCTATCTCGTCGTTGACCAAAGTTGACCCTAAATACCTACACACAAATAAACGTTTTCGAGCACAGATATTCGTAATATGACCCATGTCAGTCGTAACCTGACCCATATCAGTCGTAAACACGCTTATTATACTTTCTAATACCAAGTTCATAACAAGATAAGCCAATTTTTTAGCACATAATTTTACAATTATTTGATTGTTTGATTGCCCGTTGCTAATCATTCACAAGAGTTTTATCCATTCCGATCGCTACATATTGCTTTCCTTGATGAATGTAGATTTGACTACCTAGGTGATGATGATTCCAGTAGATCATCAGTACTTTTGCTTATCGCTGCACAAGCTTCTTATTATTGTGAGTCCTGCTAGGGCCTGTGCAAGCATAGAGTACTAATTACTGCTCCCTTCGTCTTAAAATACATACAACAATAACAACAACAAAGCCTTTCAGTCCCAAGCAAGTTGGGCTAGGCTAGAGTTGAAACCCAATAGGAGCCGCAGATCAAGGTTCAGGCACATCAATGGCTACTTTCCAAGCACACCTATTCAAAGATAAATCTTTGGGTATATTCCATCCTTTTAAGTCCCTTTTTATTGTCTCCTCTCATGTCAATTTTGGTCTTCCCCTGCCTCTCCTAATATCACTGTCGCGCCTTAGGATTCCACTATGCACTGGTGCCTCTGGAGGTCTCCGCTGGACATGTCCAAACCATCTCAACCGGTGTTGGACAAGCTTCTCTTCAATTGGTGCTACTCCTAGCCTATCACGTATATCATCGTTCCGGACTCGATCCATTCTTGTATGATCACAAATCCAACGCAGCATACGCATTTCCGCAACACTTAACTGCTGAACATGCCGTCTTTTTGTAGGCCAACATTCTGCACCATACAACATTGCCGGTCTAATTGCTGTTCTATAGAACTTGCCTTTTAGCTTCTGTGGTACCCTCTTGTCACAGAGAATACCCGATGATTAACGCCACTTCATCCACCCCGCTTTGATTCTATGGCTAACATCTTCATCGATATCCCTATCTCTCTGTAGCATTGATCCCAAATATCGAAAGTTATCCTTCTTGGGCACTATTTGACCATCCAAACTAACACCCCCCTCCTCATGTCTAGCAGTGCCGAAGTCACATACCATATATTCGTCTTAAAATACATAAACCACGTAAATCAATATTGGATGTGACATATTCTAGTTCTATGAATCTGAACAGCTCTCTGTCTAGATTTATAATATTAGAATATGTCATATTCAGTACTAGGTTTTTTTATTTTAAAACGAAGGAAGTAGCATACACCAAGACAAACTAGAATATTTGTTTCTTAATTAGTTGCTGATAGATCTGTTCAACTTTCCAACTTGTTTTTTCTTCATTCCTGTAAAATGTAGACGGCTGACAGGCCAATATACAGAAAACATACAGTAGTATCTCTTATGTAGGTTCCTTACTTATTCCTTCCTTTTCCTTGCAAGTACTTTTGATCATATTGGACTTCCAAGTTCCAACATCCTCAAATCTCTTGCCTGCAGTATCTCACTAATAATACTACTACTGCTAGTGACAATCAGGCATGTGGTCCGTCACATCCTTTCCTTCACGCATGTCTCATGCCCCGGTTCAGATTGTGGGCCATCAGGGCCATAATCTGAGCTACAGTTACTCTGCCTGCCTGCCTGCCTGCCTGCCTGCAATAACCTTTTCCCAGTTACCAGGCTGTCAAACAGGAACAGCCACGGACATGTGGGCCACTCCCAACACTTTTAACTATGCTCTACACCCTCCTTTCCAAAAAAAAAAAACCTAATTCCTCGTTTGTAACCAGTAATTGGTTTTTTTTTTGACGGATGAAGTATGTGCAATATTGCTACATATACTCTCACTCTAGTCTCTACCATCACTAGCCAGGATTTCGATGCCATTACAATGTTCTCTCACTAGTAATGACAGTACTCTGTGCTCCACTAGTAGCATGCATGCATGCAGCAGCTGATCATAATTCATAGAGCATAGCATTGCCATGGCTGCATAGCATGTGTATATGTGTCGTGTTTTGCTACCAGTGTCTGGAAGCATTTGGCACTCAGGCCAGCCTTTTGAAAGGCCTATTAAACGCGCTACCGTTCTGCCATGGCAAACTGTCAAGTGGCAATGGCAATGCATATCTTCCTGGTTTCATTTTCTTCTAGCCTTGATCTTGTTTCTGAAAGATTGGATTTTGCATGCTTGATATTGAACCTTGAGAAGTAAGTCCTAGTTAATTGAAAACTATATATCACTACTATGGGTCTAGCACATTGACAGAGTTAGATCTCAACCATTGGAAAGCTAATACTATATAGGGTATTACGGATAAACGGACAATAGGATGCTCCTCACTATTCTAGTCTATTCTGCTGTAACGAAGCTTTCGAAAGGGATGAAGATTTTGATGAGGGGCTCACGTTCTCAAGTGCATGGACGGGCAGAATGGAAGCGTGCTTAGCCCCCCCGTCCACTCCACTCGTTCTAGGCATCACCCGATTCCCGGCCTTTTTTTTCTTTCTTTCATCTTCTTCCTGGCGGAGCATTGTGAAAGCTTTTTGCACCGTGACAGCTTGTTACCCCCCTCTTCTACCTCTCTGTCCTTGCTTGACTGTACATCTTGTTTGCTTGCAGCTGATAATTAGAGCCACATCTACCAAGATTGGATTGCCATGCAAGCCTGGAATATCTCTGTGGAGCTACGGATAATCACCCAATGGTGTTGTACAAAGTACTCACGTCTACTGATGATCTTCAAGTTATCACAAAGTAACTAATGTGACTGCCTGTGACTTCAGTTCAAGATCGCCCCCACTGCGCTGTTCAGGCCTTATCCCCTATCTGTCGCTTTGACTTGCATCCCTTCTTACACCCCAAGCAGTTCCACCTTAGTGTCTTCTCTGAAGAGCATACCGCTCTCGTTGATAGCATTCTGTGGTTTGGTTTAAGTTGGATTTTGCAGCAGCCAGACAGATAAAAAGAAGAACAAAGATGAACAGAAGGTCTCACTATAATGTACATGACGACAGTGATTTGGTTCTGCCAAGAACCAGCTGGCACAAAGAAGATGTGAAGCTGCACTGTCCAGCTACACTCCTACATCGGTTCATCATCATTGTATCTATGCAAAATTGTTGTTTCACTGCCAATCTAAAAATGAGTAGCAACCATTATAGGAGTACTCACTCAGAGTTTCCAGGTGCTGCTCGTAGTAGATTGTGCTCATCTCATGCAAGGCGACGACAGGATTTCTTCCTCCAGCATCTAAACACACAGGACGGGCTCATCGATGGACCGCGCTGGCCTGGGTCTGCATCGGTGCACATCGCAGCGATGTCGAGGATCGCTTCGACCGCTTCAACTTCCACATCGCCACAATTCTCATCGATGATCTCCTCCAGCCGATGCTCCCTGTTAGTGTGTCAGCTGCAAAGAAGAAAGTTGACAGTTCAATTACTTTGTCACCTGCGAGAGTTCATAAAGAGGGAAATAGTTATAGAAAGTGCTTACCCAGCCAACAATGTTCAGTCCCTTCTTGAGGAAGCATGCATCTGTAGGCCTCTTTCCAGTCCGAACTCGAGCAAAAGCACTCCAAAGCTATACACAATCAGATTTTCAGTAGCATGGCCATTTGCAGGTATTCTGTCCATAAAAAGTTAAAAATGGCCAACGTCAGTCTGGATGAAAGGTGCTCGACACAGATTTACAAACATTGGTTTTGCCATAAAAAAAACATGATTTGTCTAGATTTATCTCCAGTAGCTTGACTACAAACTACACTCATAAGCTCTTAATATGTTAGTCTGTAAAATAAAAAAGGGGGTGCAGAATAAAAAGGTTCTCCTTTTAGTAATTGTGCAGGACATAACATGATCTTTTGTTTTGTTTGAAAGCATAGCAGCGTCGAATCTAAGTACCTGGTGCTAGGTATCCAAAAGTACCCGCACAACAGTGGTAACATGAGCATCATTATCTACCAGCAGCCTTGCAAGGCCAAAATCCGATACTCGGGGTTCCAAGCTTCTGTCCAGAAGGATGTTGCTGGCTTTGATGTCCCCGTGGACAATCCAGCAGGTGAAAACAATCATGGTGCAGAAATACGCCAGCCGCTCGAGCAGAGCCCAGGGCAATCTTCATGCGTGCATTCCAGTTCAATGGCTGCTCATCCTGAGCATCTCCTGAAATTAGTAACACAGCTTGTTTCAGCATCACTGGTACTGTATGAAAAAGAAGGTTTTGCACAGAATTGATGTAGTTGCGAACATGATCATTGAAATAGTATCCTGTGAGATGCAAGACCAGCAGGCTTACCAAATGAAGGTAGCAATCCAGACTACGCCGCGCCCAGCTCCAAGAAAAATCATATATGAGTAACTTGGCTGTGGGAAGGCGACAATATCCTCGCAGATTGACAAGGTTTATATGCCTAATGCTTCCCAGAATCTCGAGCTCCTTCTCGAAGGTCCTATCGCGCCCTTCACGGTTCAGATCAATCCTCTTGACGGCAAATGCCGTGCCATCATCCATCACCATCTTATACACCGTACCAAAACACCACACCGACCACATCCTCTTCATCAAGAAGCTCCAGCCATTTTTGAATGATCTCACTTGATGAGTATATGGAAGGTTCCACTGGTACGTCACAAGCTTTGCACCTAAGGACACCACAGATAGCAATTAGTTTCCATTAAGTGAATCTGGACAAGCTGTAATTTGATAGTAAACTGTGTCAAACTTTATTACCTATCCTGGGATTAGTTTGCGCCCTTGTCCATTTTAAACATAGTTTCCACCAATGTCTCTTCTTCCTGGACAGAAGCATATCCAGAGGAAGCCTAGTACTTGTCTGCGATCAATGCCAAGTAGCCATGTTGTTGACATTGAACCAATCACAATGCCATTCAGGAAATGCGATGTTTTGTTATTGTTGATTGGTGAAACACCTGTTTGCAACAGAGAGATGACACAATCAATTAGTCACACACATTGCACCCAATTTGGATAAATTAGCTCCAAGCATTGAGAAAGATAGCCCTAGAAATGGAAGACTTACCAGCTGAGAGGAGAGGGATCAGAAATGCGGCATACACAGCGGGAAACCGAGGGTTCCGCGGCATGCCTTCTGGATGGGCAGTCCACAAAGCTCCAGATTCCCAACGAACCTGCAAATGCCATTGATTCATCATGGTGAAGAAATGCACCATGGCATTCAATAACATTGTGGCTCTAGTAGTAACAGAAAAATGCTCCAATTTTATTCATATTTGCAATAGCTTATCCACCCACATCACAAAGAGCAGTAAATGGCATAACATTAAAGAAGTAGAAAGGAGATGGGGCCAAATCTCAAAAGCTTACGAGCTGGCTTTTGAAAGGTTCCGAGAGACCCAACATTTGGGCTCGTCCTGAAAAAAAGAAATTTGTGGACAGATTCCTGCAATACAAATGAGCATATGTTCTTTCAGAGATTTGCACCAGCATTTGCTCCAATGGTTTTTAAGCGATGCCACGTATTTGAAGATTGCGTAGGGAATTTATAAACAAGAAACTCACAGAAAACGGAGGTGAGTAAGGCTTCCGATGGACGCCGGTATTGTGCCTCTCAGAAGGTTGCTCGACAAGTCCCTGCAGATGACACACATTAGACCAAGAATAAGAATGCAATCAAATCAGGACGCTTTGGTAAAGAACCTACAAGATTGTGAGGTGAATGAGCTCGCCAATCTCCGAAGGGATGCCTCCTTGCAGGTAGTTGGCTCTCAGGTAACTGCACGCACAGTCAAATCTCCACATTTTAGCTCAACAAATTCATCAGCAAACAGGTAGAGATGGAAGCAAACTAGATCGTAGCAGCATACATTGTTGAGCTCGTGCAGTTCTTTGATCTCCGCAGGGATTGGACCATGCAAGCTGTTCTGGTGAAGCGCTCTGAACAAACCGGGGGTTAAAAATCAGAAAAAAAAAAAACCAGTGCAGGTAGACGCATCCCTTAAATGAAGATGGTCTTGAAATGGAAGATTTGCTCAAAAGCCGTGAAGAAAAATCTTACATCCTCTGAAGCTTGTCGAGCTTCCCAATGCTAGGTGAAATGATGCCCCCAAGCTGCATGTAGGGAGATTTTTCTGGGCACAAAAAACAAAAAGAAAAGAACAGATTATTCAGGAACAAGGAATCCAATGCTTGAGAGGGAGAGAGAATGGAGCTAGCAATGCAAGAAAGGAGGGAAGGGCAAAGAGAAAAAATGGAAGGAGATTGGGGCGCACATGGATTGGACCCTGAGGTCAGGGAAGGAGCAGGAGATGCCCTCCCAGCCGCAGGGGTTGGGGTCGGCTGGCTTCCAGCTTGTCAGCCGCTGGTTGCTGCCATTGAAGGCGAGCTTGAGCTCGAGCAACGCCTGACCTGCAAGGAGCACAAACCCACCAACCTTGGTTAGACATTCAGCTAGATTGGAAACAGGAATGATACACCATCCATCCATCCATCCATGGAGGCGTAGTGCAGTACCGTCCGGGGTGAGGGCCATGGAGGTGGAGAAGAGCAGTGAGGCGGCCATGGCGGTGACGAGGGCGGCGCACAGACCCACCACCTGCTCCCGAATCCCATGGCCGCCACCGCCCGACGCTCATCAGCTTCAGCTCCATCTTCTTCTTCATCTTGTTGCTTCTGCTGTCCTCCTCGTCCATGGTGGCTTGGCTTCTCTTCTCTCTCTAGAGTAGAGTAGTAGAGCGAGAGTGAGAGTGAGTGAGTGAGAGTGATGAGGTGGGAGGCTTTTGCTTGGATTTTTGAAAGGGTAGCGAGGCTGCCTCTGCTGTCACCTGACATATGGGCCCCAGCCTGATGTGGTCTGCCTGTGGGCCCACCTGTCAGTGAGTAGGGGTGTTATGTGTGGGTAGCTATAGCGTTTTCCCTAGTCCAAAAGCCGCCAAACACGAACTGCTCGCACGCGCTATGCCCGCACTGAATTTTTCTTGAATTTTGCTTCCCCTTCAGCAGCTACTACTAACTTTACAGTGGAGTTAATAAATACTTCTTGTACAGACAAATTGTACACACCTGTACAAATACATAATGACATACATAACGTACGTATGTAAAGACAGACAGACAGACATGCAGATAGAAGTTGGAGAGGAAAATGTCAGCTACGTACGTTGTTGCAGTGGTATACGAGGAGGAAAGGATCGACAAAATGCAGACAGCTGCAATGCAAATACATACTGCATCTTTTTGGAGAGGTTGCAAATACTGCGTTGAACGTGCTAATCTTTATAATTATGCTGTAAAAACATGAGCACCATTAAGTAGTAGTGCGTACTATCGGTTCCCTTACTACATTAACGGCACTATTTCAATGAGCTTATGATTTGAGATTATCAGTAACTAATAAAATAAGATAAATCATTAGTATATAACTATTATAAATTTAAAAATAGATTTATATAATTTTTAAATATACTTTTATATATACAATATTTTAAAAACACTGTTTACTATTATGGAAAGCGTTTAAAAAATAAGAGAATAAATATAAGCCGATTCAAATGATGTCTAAGATTAAGGGAGCAGCAGGACAGAAACAAAATACAAAATGCCAACATACTCCTACTAATAATAATGTTTAGATGCATAATGAAGAATGCGGTAGCCCGTTGATATGGGACGTTGATGGGCCCACCACCAGCAAGACCCGTTGCGTGGAAGTTGAATAGCAGAAACTCCCCGTTGCACGGGGATGTTTTCAAAAAGCAGAGACATTTGCAACGTATGCAATGCAATTATACACGTACACCAACGTCCAATTCGCATTCGATCCACATGATGGAGTTTTTTTTATAATGTCGCTCAAACTCAACTCAACACAATGTTTAATTTGCAACATGCAAGGCAAAGGCAGGTGCATAAGTAGTTTGCATGTGACTAGTATTAAAATTCTTCGTTACTGGTTACTGGTACTACCTCACTACAGTAAAAGTCAGTAATATCGTATCCATAGTTTTGTTTGGATTAGTCAGTAGGAGAAATTTAGGATTATTCCATCGTAGTAAACAGTCTTTATTCTGTAAATAGATTTTACTAAATTATTATTTTTAAATAGAGGCCGCACACCAAATACCTTTTACAAAGTGAATGGACAGAAATAACCCTGTATCTCTCCTTCTCTTCCACCTGTAGCCTCCGCCATCCCCACGGCCCCTATTCTCTGGCACGGGAGTGCTTCGCCAATAATGATGGCCAGAAGAGCCGCTTGAATCCGTAGCGTGCAAGTGTTATCGTTGCAATCGAGTTCGCAGACGAGCTCTTGTAGCTCGAAGGCGGGAGTGGGCTTTGAAGGCCGCAGCTTTGGTGTGCTTGGCTTCATGTCAAGCCACCCTCAACGGAGTCCTCAAGGAGGGGTTTTGTTCCCATGCCTCTCCACAAGAAACAGTCCGGTCATACCACTTTAGTGCCTATCTCTGCCGCTGTCGGCCTCCTCAACAAGGGTTCATGTAGTCGGCCCCCTGTTGTGCCATAGGCTACAGCTTTGGGACTGGGCCCTTGACTCCGCCAACTCCGATGCGTCTTTGCGCGCAATGCCTTCGCACACACTGCAGCCGCTAGCTAGCCTACACGTACTATCCTGGATGACTTCACCTCCTTTGCGTCATCCATGACCTGTTATCCTCCGCCTCCTACCCAGGCTGTTTGTGCCGTGCCGTTGTTGAGCCCAAGACAAAAGGCATTATGCGTGCAGCCTTTGTTTGAGAATTGCATTTGGATGAAAGCCGTTTATAGAATGGCATTTGGGCAAAGCTTGTTTTTTTTTTTACGATGGTATAATCCTAATTTCAACCAAAAGGTGTATTCCTACGAGCTAGAGTATACTTCTCTCTTTATATTATAAGACCGGTTCGTGTTTGTCCTATCATCAAACTTTTCAAGTTTTGAATAAGTTTGTTACTAGAAAAATATAGTAACATTTAAAACACTAAAAAGTTTATTAAATCACAATTGAATATATCTTTAATACTAAATAATTGCTTTATGCTAAAATATTGTTGTATTTTTAAATAATATTGATCCAATTTAAAAATAAGTTGACTTATGATAAACCTAAAACGTCATATGATATGAATGGAGGGGGGTATTAGAAGTAGAGTTAAGTCTGCATGATTTTGATTTTTTTCTCAGTGCACCAAATGTGATTTTTTTTTCTCGGTGCTGGCAGACTTGCAGGACCCAATTTCAGCTTCAGGTGAATTTAGTGCTTAGTTCCATCCCAACTTATGTGCTCACTGTCCTTAAGCCACCTAAACAGGTCTCTGACGGAGAGAGACAAAGTGAGGAGACCTTCCTATGGGCTGGGCATGAAGAGCTCTATGGGGGAGGGGTAAGGTAAATTGGGCAAAGGTCTGCTCCCCGCTCAAATTTGGAGGGTTAGGGGTCCCAAACCTAGAAAAATTTTGCTAGGGCACTTCGGCAGAGATGGTTTTTGGTATGAAGGAGGCGCTGAACAAACCTTGGTCAGTACTGCCTCTGTCCCCTGTGATGATATGGATCGAGTGCTATTTGTAGCGTGCACCGAGGTCAAGATCGGGGATGGGCGAAAAGCAAGCTTTTGGGACTCAAGTTGGTTCAAGGGCAGAAACCCTATAAGGAGCCATTGCACAATCTATGTATAAACATTCATCAGCGGAAGAAGAGAACAGTACAGAGGCCTTGAGCAATCAACAGTGGGTTCAAGACATATGGCCCATAAACATCAACAGCCGGCTCCTACTAGAGGAGTGCTTCAATGTGTGTGGTGTGTGTGATGCGAGCCAACCCGCAGCTTTTGGATGGCGTCTGAAGGGAGGATACAATCCGACCTTCTGGAATTGGAAGTGGACAACTCAGCGCACTGGTGATATAGTGCAAAATCAGCATAGCCAATACCATTCAAAGATATGATCTGTAGAGGAAGGGAAGACATACCAAGATTTGGAAACATGGCTTTCCTCCTGACCTAAAAAGCAAATTTTTGCTGGAGGATGGTTTTTACCTCCCTACAAATAGGCTAGTGGCTGCTGACGGCGCCTGCAGCACAGAGGAGGCGGATGGCGAAACAGCTACTTTTGTCAGCTATGTATGTGAAACTTGGAGACTGCTCATCAACTGTTTTTGGAATGCCCTTTCACCCGCGCTGTGTGGGATAACACCTTCACCAAGCTAAGACAGCCTCGCCAAAATAACATCCAGACTTCATCCTTGATTGGTGGATTAGCAGGACGGCAAGCAACAATTCGGGGCAATAATGCAAAGGGTCTGAAATCAGTACTCATCTTAGTAACTTGGGAAGTCTGGAGGGAGAGAAACAAGAGGGTTTTTCATGGTGAAGAATCATCCATACAACAAGTATGTAGTCACATTTTGGACGAAATGAAACTTTGGAGCATGAAAGTTGCAAAGGATTTGGCGAGAATAACGCACTAAGTTTTTCAACATAGCGGCATGCCTGGTTGCCGCCGTTGTTTGTATAGCTTTTATTTTTTTATACGGCCTTTCTGGCGATTTGTATTTGCTCTTCTATATATAAATGAGAGACGACAGCCATTCTAGCTGGTCTTTCGAAAAAAAAATTTGGCTTCAGGCGGTCCCATTCCTAAGAAGAAAATAGTCTGGGTCCCGTACATACATATGGTCCAGACTGATTTAGCAGTTGTTGTTTACACCTCTATTATCTGCAAAACAAACATGCCAATTCCAAACTCGAGCAGTAAAGAACTCTACATTTTAGTAATGACATGACTGAGTATATTACTCGTATATACTCGGCTATAAATATAGTATATACCCGTATAATATAGGTATATATCGTCCATGCCCGCAGGCCATATATATGAAGAAAGTCAGCTGTCTGTCTGTCAGTGACGTCAGCACGCCGGCGCGTCGCATTGGCCTTCAACCCTCCAACTGCCAGCTTCATGTCACCCGTCGATGGCGTCCGTCTTCTTGCTCCGTACCAGAGCGCGCACGCCACGAAGTAACCCAGGTTGGCCACGCCATGGCGCCCACCACCAGGTAAAAAAAGAAGAGGTCCCACGCGTCCATGGTTCAGGTTCCTGAGCCAGCACCCTGTCGCCCGGTGCAACCGCCGTCACCATTGCGCGCTCGCGTAGGATAGCTCGCAGCCCGCGACCCCAGCGGCGTCAGCCCCGGCCACCTCGCTCGCATGCTCTCCGGCGACTCCCTTGTAGCACAGCTCGTTCGCCATCGTCCGCGAAACGCCTCCGACAGCCCCGCCATCGCCTGCTGCGGCACCATCCACGCCCACGACGACCGTGCTCCTGCGCTGCGGCGGCGCTGCTCCACCACCGCCGCCGCACCACCATACGTCGCCACGAAAGCGCGGCAGCCCAATGCCGATGCGCTGGAGCTGGCTGGTGATACCCGTCCTCCCGCCTCCGTCACCCGCGCAGCGCCGGCACCACGCCTGTCGTACTACACGGGATCACACCGTCAACGCCATCATGTTGAACACCACATCGACCCCGCCGGCACCTCGAACCCCGACCGCCCCACCCGCCGGTCCGACTGCATCACCTGGAACACCGTGTACGTGCCCAGCTGCGTCAGCATCACGTAGTACACGATCGATGACGACCATACCGGGATGATCCGCGCCAGCACCTTCACCTCCTCCACCTGCTGCAGCGTGCACAGCCGCCACGGGCTCGCCGCCGCTGCCGTGTCCTCGCGTCACACCACGCCGCCTTGTCCAGGCACCGGAACTGGTCGGTGTACGCGATCTGGCCACACAGCTTGCTCCGGTGGGCGGGTCGAAAGCTCGTCGGGAGACGCCGGAGCAGGGAGGCGCCGCTTGCGGGCGGCGGCGACGAGCACCTGGGCGAAGCTGGTGAACGGGCTGCCCTCGGGGCGCACGTGGACGTAGAGGCGCGTGCCCATGAAGAACAAGGCGCAGGAGAGGCCCATGAGCGCGGTGGGCACGGCGAGGCCGATCGCCCAGTTGATGTTGCTCTGGAGGTAGATGATGACCGTCGCGGACACCATCATGGCGATCGTGAACGTGAAGTAGTACCAGTTGAAGAAGCTGGCGATGCCCCGGCGCCCGGCGGCGGTGCCCGGGTCGAACTGGTCGGCGCCGAAGGCGAGGTTGCAGGGGCGGATGCGCGGCGCGCGACGAGGGAACGCGAAGGAGGAGAGGAGCGCGGCCATTTGCCAGTGCGCGGGCCCCTGGCACGACGAGGGCGACGCGCACGGCGGGGGGTGCAGGGAGCGGACGGCGGCGGTGAGCGTGAGCACGACCATGCCGAGGAAGGAGGCGACGGAGGCGACGGCGAGGGTGGTGTAGCGGCCGAGGTAGGCGTCGCAGAGGAAGGCGCCGAGGAGAGGGGCGAGGTTGGTGGTGCCGGAGAAGACGTTGAGGGTGGTGGCGGCGCGGACGCTGGGGATGTGGAACACCGTCGTCAGGTACACGAGCAGGTTCGCCGTCGTGCCGATCGTCCCCAACCTTTCGCATGTCTCGTTCCCTGGAATAATCCATTTACAAATGGCAAATCGTCACTCACTTTAATTACATTAATTTACTCCTCTGTTTCAAATATCTTTGTTTAAACTTGGCATGTTGTGTGACAAGCTTGAAATCGAACTCTGAAAAACGGAGCAAGTACAGTACAAGATAGGAGTATCCTATTTACCGCCAAAACTTTTGTGACAGCTTGAAATCAACTCTGAACTCTGTAAACCAGGTACTTGATGATCTTTTAATACTGATTGTATTTGACGGCTTTTTAGGGTAGTTTTAGATGACGCAACATTATTAGTTACGCGGTGAGCATCTTCAAGAGTCTTTCTAAAACAACCCCGCGACCTCACGCCTAATAGGAGTTCGAATCCGCAAGAGAAAAAAACTTTCGTTTTTCATAAGCACGTCTTCCAAACTGCTGAAATTGTGTTTTGTTAAAAAATTCTATATAAAAGTTGCTTTAGAAAAAAATCATATTAATCCAATTTTTTAAGTTTAAAATAATTAATACTCAATTAATCATGCGCTAATTGCTCACCTTATTTTACATGATCTTCTTTCTTTTTCTTCTTCCCTTACCTTTAACCTATCCCTAAGTCTAGTTAATGCTAATTCTTTCTTATGTCATGAAGCCACATCATCTAAATTATTTCTAATCTTTAGATCATTCATCTATGGTGTAACTGACTCTCTTCTCTCATAAAGCCATGCATACCATCTCAATTATTTATAGCTTTTTTTTATCACATCACCTCAATTATTTTTAGCATTTGTGTAAAGCACGTGAAGTCAAATCATGATTTTGGATGTTACAAATTAGTGATTATATCTAGAAATCCTTGAAATTCAATCACTTGCTTTTATGTAATACCATTTACAACCTGATAAATTTACGATCGAAATAAAGTATAATTTGCTCCATGGAAAATAGTTTGAAAATATGGATAAACCAGCCATTGCATCAAGTAAGCTTTACTTTGTTGCGTGCGCAATTCTTTTAGGTTTTAAATACTCTGCCGTGCGAATGAGTTTTTTTTAAAAAAAAAGTTTTAAAATACTCCACCGTGCAAATGAGAGTTTTTTTTTTGAAGGTCTCCTTTGGAACACACACGAATCTTTCCCTGTTTATACTGGAACTGAACCGGTTACTCGGTTAGTTTCAATCGGAAAAATTCTATGAAATTTGTGTCGAAACCAGTGGTTGCAAAAGCAAAACGAAAGAGGTCTCTGAATTGCTAGCTGCAGCTGGTACCACGCTGAGCAGAGAGGACAGTAGTGCAGTTGGGAAACTTTAATGCAGTTGGGGTGGCATGTGCAGCTGCAGCGCTCTGCATCTATCTTCTTGTCTCTGCTAGTGCTAGCTCTTTCTTCTTCTACCTCCATCTCACCTTGGTTGGCTTTGGACTAGTTAGTACGTTGCTTCGGTTGCTTGAACAACCTCACCATCTATATAATAATAGCTTTCATTTTTCTTGGAGGTTTAATTGTGAAACAAAAAGGAAAAAGGAAGTGTGGGATTTGATGTATATATGGATGAAGCAATGCAAATCCAGCGAGCTGAATCATGCATGCATATAGACTTGCAAACAAAGTATATATGAATTGATGATAGCTGAGATTTGGAGTCAGCAACTAACTAGTAAACGAGAAGAGATCTAGAGACTGCACTTCATCATCTGCTGCTAGGTAGGCAGCTTCAACCCATGGATCTCCATCTCCATCTCCATCTTTTTTTTTTGGGGCTAAATAAATGCATGCCCAAAGAAGAGATGACGAGAGAAGAGCAAGGCTTCAGAGAATTAATCAAGGGGAAGAGCAGAGTGAGAGGAGCTAACAGCTAGCCATGGAGGAGAGCTACAAGAGGGTTGAGATATGTATACAGTACATACCTATGACGTACGGCATGGCCTTCCATCCATGGTAGCGGAGGGCGGGCTCGCCGGAGATGTGCTGCTTCTCCGGCGCCAGCTTAGCTTGCTCCTGCGACGGCGGCGGCATACCTTCTACTTCCATCGTCTCCGGCCGGCCAGCCTAGCTAGTTTTGTCCTTGCGAATAAGCAAGCCTGAATTATCTATGTAGTAGTAAGCTATAGCTACTGACCTCCTCCGGCCGGCCAGGCGCCGGCTCATTCCTGTCACCAGCTGCCATATATATAGACATAATACTATACTCCTATACTAGTACAAGATACAGTGCAATTAGTAGTGTATTATCAGCTCTAAAACATATTAGACCACAGATAGAGTTAATGCTAGCAGTGTATACGTCCGTATCATGTATACGTGAGCCTGTACCGTACGTAAATTGGGGCTGATGAACTGATGAATAGTCTGAAATCTGAATGTGAATGAATAGCTAGACGATCAGGATCTGGCTGGCTACAGTATCATGTAACAGTAATGCAGCCATGCAGGTCAGCCGGCAAATAATTGAAGGGCCCGCAGGCGTAGCTAACAAGATACTACTCTATATATGATTAACTACGCCTACGTACTCCTACTGTACTCCGATAATCACTTGCTGAACATATTCTCCATTTGCTGATTGTTGATTACTACTCACTCGCTGACTAGAATGCTCTAATACTACTATATACTAAGTAGGACGTACGTTAATTTTTTTTTCCTGAAAATTAATTAATATAATAGAGCCCCAGCTGGTGTTGCCATACTTGCATTGATTCAAGGAAATGTACGTACGTATCCCCAACCAACCAACCGCCTGCCGACCTTCCTTCCTTAGATTTCTCTTCCTTCCCACTTTCATAACAATCCGCTTGCTTGGATCTCCTACTTACTCTTACTAACCTACTACTTGGAGTAGTATTTAATTTCCGGAATTTGTTATTGTAAATAAACCTATCGCTCTTCGTTTTCTTTGTTTTGTTCAGTTCCTTAATTTCTTTGGTTTGCTCTAATTAAGAGACATGTCTTGGTTGGGTTAGCTGCCATTCTGAATTTGGAGTGACACATCATGCATGATCGATGCAGTTTCATCTTCATTTGGAGTCCCCGGCTGAGGGCAGGGCTGTGAAAATAGCTTGAGGCTTACGAGCAGCTTAAACTTAGTTCGTTCTAGACTCGGCTTGGGCTCCAAACGAGCCGAGCTCGAGCCCAAATCATAACTCGCGAGCTTTACCGAATCAAGCCTGAGCTTCTAACTAGCCTGACTGTATATGACTTTTATTATTTATTCACTTTGTTTATTTGATAAACTAAAAGATCATATACATTAGTATATACCTACACAATAAATTAACATGTGTTGGTATCATATATGTTAGTCATTTCTCTTCTCTTTTATTAGTGCAATTAATTAGAAAATAATTATTTTTATCAAGAGATCATCCTTATAATATATGTTATACTACTCACGACCGAGCTTAACAACCGAGCTCGAGCTTGATCGAGTTCGAACTGAACCTGTTTAAAAGCTCGAAGATAAGGTAGGCTTGACTCGAGCTTGAGTCGAGCTCGAGCCTAGGCAGACAAGCTCGCTCGAGCTCGGCTCGTTGACAGTCCTACCGATGGGCTCGTGGCACTCATGTGGCTGCAATATTTATGGAGCAATGCATGGGCTGCTGTCACTTCACTCAACTCATGCTACACCCTCCGTTTTAAAATATAGCAGTTTGATATAATCTAGAATTATGAATTTAAATATATCACTGTCTAGAAATTCATACTAAGTTGTTATATTTTAGAATAGAGGGAGCATTACATTTTATAACAATTTTTTTGCTTCCAGGATATTCATTTAATTTAGTGCTATTAGTTGTTGTGACGGGTGCGACCTTTCCCTGTTATTTTTCACAGGTGAAAGAATCTAGAATATTGCACTCGACCACCGACCGCCTAGCTACTGGAAGTCTGGAGTACAATAGCTTTTCCTAAGAAAATATCAATACATACAGTATTCTATATAATGTAGGTAGGTAGAATACAACCTTATAGTCATAAATAAATAAATAAATAGACCGCTAGCTTTGGAGAAATGTACATAGGTCGTTTTAGTCTTTCTCAACTATAGAGCTTTTTAACGGCACATGAAAGTCATTAGCACATGATTAATTAAATATTAACTATTTTCAATTTATTTGATTTTTTAAAAAAACTTTTATATATAAAGTCTTTATAAAAAACATACGTTTATTAGTTTGGATAATATGTCTCATGAAAAACGAGATTGCAACTCAGTCGAGAAGGTGATATAAATGGTGCCTTAAGATGGTTGGGAACTCCTTTGCACATTTCCACTTCTATTCCAAGTTTATCCCTGTTAGATTATTCTACCACAATATTACTCTTATGAATAGATAACCTATCTTTCTTTAAATACTATGAATAAAGAACCATTAAATTATTTAAGCTAATTTTCTAAATCCTTGCGCACTAGTTTTACCTAAAACTGAAACAACTTACATTTAGAAAAAAAACATATATATGTTCCTAGGTTATAAGAAAAGCTTTTAGAGATATTTGTGTCAGACTTAAACGACCGTTGTTTCTGAGGGTGAGGATAATGTATATTGCCATACTAGTTCTTAAATATGTGGTTCGAAGCATTAGGCTTTTGTTATTGTAAAATTTCAGATTTGGATGAGTTTTTATAATTTTCCCATTTTTCAAGTCGTTGGATCGAAACTTTTTAAGCTACTCCTATAAAATATGCATTTTTAACATAGGTCAAAATTATCTCTTTAGTTAATAAACCAGTGTACCCACACGCGGGCTGATCTGAAGCGTCCAGGGAATATCCAACGGCTGAAGAAGAAGAAGAAGACAGAGAACCTGGAGCCACCTGCTTTGCTGGACTTCTTCCTTCATTTCATTCCCCCCGACGAGTCTGAGTCCGGCGCCGCCGTGCCCTCCTCTCCCCTCGCCACCGCCGTCCAGGCGTCCCCCCTTCCAGCCAACTCCAATCCAAGAAGCTTTCCTCCTCTCGTCGATGACCGATTGAACTCCTCTGTTCGGTTACGGAGCATTGGTGGCGGCGTCGAGCGGGAGTGGAGATCCGATCGGGCTTGGATTGATTTCTCCGTTTCTTGGTAAGGGCCATTCTCTTTGATTGGATGGAATGTTCTGGGACATCGTTTTGTTGCGGTGGATCTATTGTTTGCTGTTGCCACGAGCCTATGAGTAATCAAGCCCAACTCTTTTCTTTTTCGCCGTAGCTGCAAGCCTGCTATCCATCCATGGTTTGGTTACCTTCTTCTTCTTCTCCATCATCATCACGCTTGATCGATACCATGCCACCTTTTGGAATTAAAAAGATGGGCCATGTTCATGGTCTTGTTCCTTGAGATCTGGTTGTATGATCTTGTGCAACCCAGTGGTAGGTTCGGGCGTAATGCCGTTTCATCCGAGTGCCTATATTGGTATTTACCATCTCCTCCTGAATGCGTATATGCACTATATGCGGGTAAGCTTGCTCATTTGTTCATGGGATTTGCAGAAACGTTAGATAATTTACCTTCATTTGTGGTGGTGGCAACTGATGACTTGAAATTCTAAAGAATTGTAACTTTTACATACCAACATGTTCTTCATTTCTACCGATTTTCATTTTTTTTTGTAGTAGCTGTCTGCGCCTCAAATAGCGTTGCAAAATACAGTTCTTTTCTATTCCTTAGTAACTTTTGGTTTGTAGGAAGCAAAACATTCGTCGTTGTGTAAAGGAAGGATCTTTCTAGTGTGAAGCCACCGTCCTGAATGTGGTTGCATTGCTCTTTTGATTTGTGAATATTGACTAGCCTGCCCTTTTCCTACTGGTGCTTTGTGCAAATGTAGAAGACCTCCATTTTTTGATATCCTAGTGCTTGTAGCAGGTTTGTGGAACCATAAATGGGTTCAAAATCGGTGGATGAGGTGCTTGATGCTGCTGCTGCAGGGGTCCATTATTCAGCACTCCGTTTGGAAGAGTTGAATCTCCAAGGTTCCATGTTGGGGAAGGAACAACCAACGACATCAGGCCTGGAGAATGGGCTCAAAGAGCCATTTGTTATTGGTTAGTACTTACTACTTAGTAGTTGATACCACACTTGGTGCTGTTCTATCTATTCATTGTGCCAAATTCAGTAAAATGCCAATTATTATTGCACAATTAGCTGTTTTGCCCCCAAATGCACCGGCTTTTAGTTTGTTTTGGATTTCAGGTGTTGCTGGGGGTGCATCTTCTGGTAAAAGTACTGTATGCAAAATGATCATCGACCAGCTGCGCGATCAGCGCGTAGTTGTTGTTACTCAGGTTTGTTGTAGTTGTACAGACTTTGGTTCGGTCTTCTGATTGCACCATTCTTGTGGTATCTGAAGTTCTGAACCATCCCTTATTTCGTTAATATAAAGCAGCTAATGGTTCATTTGTTCTGGTCTATAAGTCTAGTGACAATTCTTATGACTTCTTTCTTCAACCTTTTGTCTTTATAATATTTGGGATAGAATCCCTAGCACAGTTTTCTTTCTTTACTCAATGTAATGCATTACAAGTAAAAACCTTGCATTCTCTTAGTTGCTAGAGGGTTTTCGTCTTATTTTTGCATTGACTGGATGGGACTAATGCTTTAGTACAAAATAAACAGTTTTATCGTTAAAGAAAGATTATTTCGCAATTTATCCTAATTAAAAAGTTCTGCATAATGCTGTCATTTTTTTGTCATATATAACACGCTATTGATATTTGTTCTGTCAGATTTTGAAAAGTAAAAACTTGATTTTACTAGCAAGCATGCTATATTGCTAAAAACCAAATATGCCCACGATGCTAAAAGTCACATATATCATATTTACGAACTTTCAACCCAATAAGACTTTTATCTGGGATATTGCAGGAATCCTTTTATTATGGACTGTCTGATGAGGAATTGGTCCATGTTCATGATTATAACTTCGACCATCCAGGTACAGTGCATGCTTTCATCAGAGCTTAGTATTTTACTGTGCCAGCGGAAAGAGACGTGTACTCACTTTAGTGCTGCTGCTGTTGATACTTCCATCCTAATTCCAGATGCATTTGATACGGAGTTACTACTATCTTGTATGAAAAAACTACAACACAACAAAGCTGTTGACATTCCCAACTACAACTTCAAAACATATAAGAGTGTTCCAAGTGCAAGGAAGGTACCGCTTTACATTCTGTGCTCTTTATTGTTTACTGCTTAGCTCTAACCAATTTCTCATCATGCCATTTGTTGATGTCTACGTTACTCTGTTCTCTAGATTAACCCAAACTTTATTACTGCTACCAGGTTAATCCATCTGATGTAATTATTTTGGAAGGAATTCTAGTTTTCCATGATTCACGTGTCCGTGACTTGATGAACATGAAGATATTTGTTGATACAGGTATTCATATTTTCATTCTAAGCTAATGATAGCTTCTTGCATCTTGTTCTTACTAATGCCTTGTAACCAATCAATTATGGCATATGGCCAAGACATTTAGGTTCATATTTGTGTTTTCACATGTTCACACAAATTTGTACTGTACAAGTATTTATTCTCTCCTCCGTTTGGATTAGAAGTAATTTTCCTCCACTTTTCTTCGTTAAAGGCTTGTGATCTATGAATTGTTTCATTTATAAGTTGTTATTTTGTATCCTTTCACTGTAAATTGAGCCATCTCTTGTTTTTGGTACACTTTCAATTAGGATTTTATCATAATCTTACTGGTGTATTTTTGTTGAGGAACTGTATTTTGTTAGAAACTTTTTATATCATAAATAAATATCTAAAAGGTGCTGCATAATCAAGGCAAGCACTCTAGAATTGGCCAATGATCAATTTGAGAGATGCCCGGATAAGTTACTTTTTAATAACTTTGTGTCATTGCCCTTCGTGGAGCTTACTACTGGCACAGTAGCAGTAGACCTGGATCTTTCAGTTGCAAAAACAATGCTTTGTTCCATATCAATTCTACTCTTTGAATGTATTATATCTTGTTATTTCGTTCATTTCTATTATTTCTTTCAGATGCTGATGTGCGATTGACAAGGAGGATCTGTCGTGATACCATTGAGAAGGGTAGAGATATCAAAACTGTGTTAGATCAGGTTCAAGTGGTTTAGCACATTTAGCTCATCTAGAATTCCTGGGTTTTAATCGCTAAAAGTATTATGGTTTTGTTGAAAGGTGTTTACAAAATGCCAATTATTGTCTGCACATATTCAAGTTAATGCTGATTTCTCATTGAATGTAACTCTGTTTCACAGTACTCAAAATTTGTCAAACCTGCTTTCGAAGATTTCATCCTCCCAACAAAGAAGTATGCTGATATTATCATCCCACGGGGTGGAGATAACGATGTGGCAATTGACCTGATCGTTCAGCATATTCGCACTAAGCTTGGTCAAAATGATCTCTGTAAAATGCACCCGAATTTATATGTCATTCAGACTACTTATCAGGTATCTAATGTGAACATACACATCTGTTTTTAGAATAATCGCTTATCTGAAATTTCCAGAGTAAATTGCATGTAATCTGCAATCTTTATTTTTTTTTCTGGTGTATAATGTCAGATTCTTATGCTGCTTTTTTTCAGATACGAGGCATGCACACAATAATACGGGATGCTGCGACAGTAACGGATGATTTCATATTTTATGCTGATCGGTTGATTCGACTGGTCAGTATAGACACACATTCGGCATGATTTTATTAAATGTGGGTTTGCTTGGTGGCTTGAATTTCCCTGTGGAAAATAGGTTGTCGAGCATGGCCTTGGTCATCTTCCTTTCAAGGAAAAGCAAGTCATAACCCCAACTGGTAAGTAGTATTGCACATATCATCTGCATATCTTTCCTTTTGCTCTTATTCTGTACTAGTGTATAAAGGTTATCTCGTCAAATGAATTGGGGATTTTACTTGCTAGACGTGTTGGGCTGAATCTGCACAGACATGTTTGAATTAAGTTTTCTATCTTTGTAATTTTCCCTTTAATATACCAGACTACCAGTGTTCTGTATATAGAAGCAGCAATTATTCATTTAATAGCTGATCCTCCAAAGATTTTATTCACGTGCCTTTCCAACCACCATCTGACAGCCTGAAAATAACAATGATCGTATGTCCAAATTCCACCCAACCAGGTGAGTCATTAGGTCCTTTTTTTTATCTGAAGAAGACCTCGAGTCCTTTTGCAATTGTTGTATCATGTTTGTTTAGCCTTCTTATTGAAAATTTAAATATTTATAACTACACGAAAAGAACAGCATGCCATCATGTTCATCACAAACAAGATGTTTGTTATCCTTAGTAGGGATGATAATCTACGTGCCTCCAAAATCCTTTTTTTTTTCTGCTAGTAAACATGTTTGCTGAAATTAACTCCCTGCACTTGTAGAGTTGTAGTATCTCTGTTAATATTTTATTTATTTGTCCTTACTCCCTATCTTACACATGCAGGATCTGTTTACACTGGTGTGGAGTTCTCGAAAAGATTGTGCGGTATATCAGTGATTAGGAGGTGCTAGTGTTTCTGAAATATCTCTTTTATCACATACTTTGATGATGCTCTAATTGAGCGAGCTCGGCACTCACAGAAGGATAAGAAGTTCCTGATTTTCTATGATGTTTTTATGTATGCCGACAGTATCATTATGTTGTTTGTATGCCTGAGACAGCCTGTGCAAAACTTAGTTTACAAATGGTCCGCGCTGGAAAACGTTGGGAACTTGGGTTCTTAATCGTCTTTAGCTATGCTGTATGAACTTGATTTATATAAATACAGTGTCGTAATTGAATTATCTGGTAAACTTCTTTTTTTTTGAACAATTCATGAGCTAGATCTCAGTTCACTGTTAATGCGTCTTTGAATAAAAAATTTAAAACACTAGAGTATATTTTGCATCTTTTAATAAAGATGTTAATGGTTTGATATCAATTGCTTTCCAGTGGTGAGAGTATGGAGAATGCACTGCGGGCATGCTGTAAAGGTATAAAGATTGGGAAGATTCTTATTCACAGAGAAGGAGATAATGGGCAGCAGGTTTGGTTTAATATACTTTTGCATTATGTTTTATGGTTATTTAATTTACTAAGCTCTAAATTTGGTCTCAGCTCATCTACCATAATTTACCAAAAGATATCGCAAATAGGCATGTTCTGTTGCTGGACCCCATATTAGGAACAGGTCAGTTGATGATTCATTGCACATGCTCAACTATAGGATCCTAATTGTTCTTCATCCAATTGTATTCCTTTTTATCGTTATCAGGAAATTCAGCTGTTCAGGCTATATCTCTTCTCCTGAAGAAAGGTGTACAGGAAGCAAATATTATATTCCTTAATCTTATATCAGTAAGTCTTCTGAATTGCTGGTTGTTATATTCTTCATTTATTTGAGTATCTTGGACATTTTTAAGTCTTGCATGGATTGCACAGTGCTCTCTGAAGCTCACTGGATGATGTTTCTCACTCTGTTAAAGATTGTATTTTTTGTATTCCCTATTATACTGTCAGGGCTTGCTGGAAGTTATTTTAATTTTGCTATCTTCTAGTTTCATCACCTTAACTGTCCTATATTGTTACTCTAATATAGATACATTCACTCACTTAAGTAATTTGGTGATTACAAGTACTTATTAATATAGGCCCAGGGCCTGCATAGCAACCTCGCAATGAGTGACATTTTCCAGTCTCTTTCAAGTGCTGAATCTGGCTTAGTTTCAATGTTACACATGATCAGGATGTTTCACCTGTAGACTGTAGCAAGTAGTGGTTGAAATCCAAGTAACTCATGACTAAAACTGTTTGATGTTATCCCAGGCTCCCCAAGGAGTGCATGTGGTGAGCAAGAGATTCCCAAGAGTAAAGATTGTGACCTCAGAGATTGAGTTTGGTCTAAATGATGATTTCCGTGTGGTCCCTGGAATGGGTGAGTTTGGAGATAGATACTTTGGGACAGATGATTATCAGTCCTCAACGCCACTCTTTTGTGATGATAAAAATCGTGTCAGGTGAGCTGACATTTCTTTTGCTAGGCGGGATTTTCATTCCATTTATCAGATTCAAACTTTGATTTTTTTTAATCATTTAGCTGGTGTGTCTGTGCATTTCTTAACTAGTGAAGGAGTTAACCTGTTCCCCTGTTAAAACTATACAGGCTTTTGTGAGAATTGGCCAGACAAACCAATTACCACCTGGGGCATTATCTCCAATCCTTTTGGGAACTTAGTTTACCATTCTAGACTCACAATTGCCATAGTAATGTATCCATCATCAGAAACCAGGTATGATGGAGCATCGCGGATCAAACTGTGCCTTACCAAAGTAAAGCAAATTACATTTTTTGGTGCCATAAAATGCCACCTGCCTCCTTGTGAAAGTAGTCTCTTCTCAGCAGAGCAAACAGAGATTGTCCCAGAAGGAAAAATACATCCCAACTACATGCTCAGATGGATGTAATCCAAGTAGTATTTCATAAATACTTTCATGGATGTCAAAATTTTTTTAAAGAAGGCATTATACACTGGTGAAATAACTCTGCATCACATGATGCTGGCACATCATATGTAAGCTCGTAAGCTCAGTTATTTCCCTTAGTAAATTTGCTGAGCATCTACTCTCAGATCCCAGTGGAATGGTAATGGTTCTGCTTGTGAACCTGTCTAAGTTAAGTTCTGAATCGAATCCCTACAAAGAGTGAGAATCAAATTAATTAATTTTGAAGCAGTAGTTTAACTTAGAGATTCTTTTTTCAATATCGGTACATAATTTATTTGTGCTCCAAGTAATTGACTGTATTTTTTTTTCTTGGAGCAAAAGGGGACTAGTTGAGTTCAACCTATGGTGCCCATCCTACATACAACCATGGGCTTAACCAGAAAGCTGTCCCGTAGCTAGTAAAGCTTTACTACTATTACTGCAGCCACGTCGCATCTCCACTGCAGACTCAAGTGTGGGTGCAGTTGTTAGCAGGAATGGATGAATTTCTTCGTTAAAAAGATTAATTTGTCTGTTGGCAAGTGATTTTCCTGCTTAATTTCGGACTACAGTCTCTCTTTGGTCCCGGTTACAATCTTGATCAAGATCACGTACCATCGCTCATTCACTGCACGATGTTGTCACTAGCTAGTCCATCTCATTGCCATATATTCCATCCCTAAGATTACGGCCTTGTTTGAAAATGACGGATTATTATCGAATTTTTTGATAACTATTCGATGATATAAACGAATGAATTGACTCCTATAGAGTTAAAACGTTGTTTCAAAAAAGTATTTCAGGAATATTTTATATAGAAAATTTTTTGCGTGAAACACCGTTTTGGAGCTTGGGAAGTGTGCGATCCAAAATCCAGAATCAGAAAAGAAGGGAGCTGCCGCTACATTTTAGGTGAGGTGACTGTATTATTGGCTCGCTGTAGGAGCAGCATAAGAGTTTTCCTTACCGACGGTAATTGGGTTACTTGTTCCACATCCGGTAATAGCGCACAGTTACCACGTAAAACCGAGGAGAGATGACTTTGTCAATTTTTTTTGAACTTGGTCATCGAGACGGTTTTGCTTAATGTACTTCGGTGGTAACCGACAGTATGGAAAACTCTGGAAAAATGTAAAAGTGTGACAAGGAAGAAAAGTATAACACCTCTGCCCTGGCACCACTATATAACATCAGAGAGGAAGCGCCGCAAAAGATTGGTGTGAACCAACTCTCACGGAACCGCGTTGCCGGTACCAGTCCCAAAAAACCTTGTTGGTATCCACGGTCAACCGAGATGTATCATAGCAGCTAAATAAAATATTTATATAGATTATACCTTTATAAGTTGCGACTTCGGGTAAGCCCTAAGCAGCAACCTTAAAACAGAACAGCAGCAGCGGAATGACAGCACAGCAAGAACCTAATCCACAAGCAACGGTTTGGGATTAGGAAAGAAACCCTAATCTTCACTTCAACTGCACTCTTCCTAAAGGAGAGAAAAGATAATGGATTGAGTACATACGTACTCAGCAAGTCACGAGAAATATGAGTTATACAGGCCATCAAAGAAGGCTGAGGCTTATTTGGCAAACCTTTTATTTTAAAACATTTTTCAAAACCCTAAGTATGGGTTGATCCATGTGTAGTTGGAAAGAGGCTCGCGCCTCGATCCTGTCCGCGAATTGCTTTGCAATAACTCAAGCGGACGAATAAATTTTTAATTGATTAGATTTTCCAGTCTATCGATTGTCGGACTACGACAGCGGTTCAGTGGGTCTGCCCTCGAGCAGCTTTTCACTGTATCCTCATTTATTACTTTATTTTTACTTTCATTCTCTCCAGAACGTAGTCTTATTTTTCCTCTATTATTTTCCTTTCACTTTTGTCCTTTCCAGGATATCATTCACCTCAACTTCAGCTCCCAGAGCCATTATATCTCCATCTCAACACATACTGCTTCCACTCGGGAAGTCTAACTATGATGCCATCTGACATCTCGATCCACACATGACCGTTTCAGACCACGTACTGGTCATCCATCAGCTAACCTGACCGATTCTGGTAACGGATCCCAACCACAAATATCCTTTGCAAACTTTTATAAAAACAAAGCTACGCTAAAGGAATCACTTTACATCGCCCATAATCATGGACACGGCTGTTCGAACAGTTCAGAACACTGTAGAGGTATACGTTTTTCCCGCACGATGCAAGCTTACTCCCTTACTGGCCAAACAGGGGAGGTTCGCGACAAGGCCTTTCAGGAGCCATTCTAGGATACCTCATACCCGATGGATGGGCCAAACTCAGTCAAGCATTTGGCTTGCAAATAATCCCCAAACTCCTAGACCAAGTACTGGAAAAGCTTCCCTTCCTTGCTCTACTCAGGAACCCGGAGATACCCCAAACACCTTATCCCGGTGTTCCACATCTACTGGCATGCGAGGTAACCCTGTTCCGGTTGAATACTTAACCAGGGGTCGCGTTCCCCCCCCCATACGCCCGTGTGGTCTTACTGTATTATGGTCTAGTGCAATTCCCCAAGGAATCGGTCCTATATATGCGAAATACAAAGCATCCCTGCCCAGGCGACCACTTTGCATCGTGAGTTTTCGCAAATTATTCTTTGTTTCGCAAACATATCGACACCGTGTGTCGGGTTGAAAAGTTTCATAAACCTAGATTTTCCCATTGCGACCGCACATGTGATTTAAATGGAACTGTCGATACCCATGCTTATAGAGCACGGATGCCGAGGTAACACAGAGGTGGAGTGACAAGGAATAGGGTTTTTCAAGCCTACGGGTTATTGCAACTACTAGGTAGATCCGTCGGTTTGTCGCACGAACCAAGGCTGAAACAAATTTAATGTGCGCACTAAAATGCAGTTTGGTAAACAAAATATTTTATAAACTGGGAGCAATATGTTCAAGGAGTGACTTGCCTCAAACTTCTTCAAAATCCGCAAATTCCGACGTCCGAAACAATATCCGTCGTCGTCAACTACGCGCAACGAGAGAAAAACACACAAAAACTCTAGAAATAAAATACTATTATTAATAACTAATATTACCATGACGTAGATCTCAATTTTAGAAAAATTTTGGGACTTGAACAGGGTCGATCGGAGTTACGGTTGAAAAGATATGGATTTTTGAAGTTTAATGTATTTTTATGAAAATAAAAAAGGAGTTATTTGAATTGAAAGAGAATATGCCAAGGGAATATTCCCTTAGTGACAGGTGGGGCCCACATGGCAGTGTCACAGAGAGAGGAGATGACAAGGGGGTCCACATGTCAGAGAGGAAGGGAGTGGGTCCCATGTGTCAGTGGGACAGAGGAGAGAGGATGACATGGGGCCCATATGTAAGTGTGTTCTCTCTCCTTTTTTATTTCGAGTTTAAATGGGTGGGGCCCATATGTCACAGGAATAGAGATGGTGAGGGGCCACTGTCAGAAGGAGGCCGAGAAAGAGGAGGGGCGGGGCCACTAGGCAAAGAGACACAGAGAGAGAGGGGAGAATGGCGAGCGATGGCGGCTGGTGATGAGCAACAGAGAGTGGCAGAAGGGAGAGGATGGCGCGCAGCGGCGGTAGGACGCAGGCGCCGACGACGGTGGTTCGGGAGGGGGTGGTTTGGATGCCAGGCTCTAGGGGAAGAGAAGAAGAGAGGGGATAGAGGAGAAGAGGCGCTCACCGAGATGGATTACAGCGGCGGCGGCGGCGGTTCACAGAGCTCGGGCTCGAGCTCGGTCTGGCGCGGCGAGGCAGCAAGGGTGAGCTGCGGTGAGGGGAAGGGGTGTCCGTGGATTTATAGGAGGGGGTCGGCGCTAAGCGACGGGGAACAGAGGCGGTTCTCGGACCTCGATGTGGCAATAGCGGTGCTCGGGACATGAGGCACAGGGCGGCTGCAGGTGTGGCGCGTCTCGGGCGGCGGGTTATCGGCGCGGAGACGGCAGGGAGGCTGAGGATATCGGGGTAGCGCCAGCGGCGTGGTTGGGCATGAGCGCTCAGGTGGGAGAGTCATGGCCGGTCACGGCGTTGACGCTCGAGCATTTGACCGAGCACGTGGTGCTCGTGCGATGGGAGACAGAGGAGGAAGACGACGCACTGGCGGGTGGGCCCCGACGGGCAGCAGCGTGGCTAGGGTGCGACAGTGGGGCCTAGTTGGCAGTGGCGTGAGTGCAGCGCAAGCGCGTAGCATGCGAAGTGCGGCTGACGCATGGGCCCTAGCTGTCGGCCACGCGATGGGCGGCTGACGGGCGGGGTCGTGTCGTCAGGCGCGCGGATGGGGGAGAAAGGGCCAAGTGGCTGCTGGGCCGAAGAGAGAGGAGAGCGGCCCAAAGTGCATAATAGAATTTTTCATTTTCCTAAGGATTTTCAGAGAGAGGCTTGAGGAGTATTTGATTGAGTTTTTGAATTTAAATTTGTTTTCTAGGTTGAGCAAAATTTTAGGAATTCAATAGGGTTTCTAGACTTGAGTCCTAACACACACAAACATATATATATATTGTCGGAGGATGAAGCTCCAACCGCGGGAAGTCAGGAGACCCCCCTTTGAGATTCGGCCAGGGGAGTAGTTCTCAGGCGAAGCCGGCGTCAGGGCGTCGAGGAAAGATGCGTGAAGAAGACGTAGAAGAAACAGAGGAGTCCGGATCGTCCGAAGCGGGTCCGGACCGTCCGATCCGTGAACAAAGGCAGGAGGGTCCGGACCGTCCGATGCGGGTCCGGACCGTCCGAACCGTAGAGATCGCGCGGGGAAGATGATGTACAGCGGACGGTTCGAAGGATCGATCGACGCACAAGGGAGACGAGAGGATTTATACAGGTTCGGGCCGCTCGGAAGCGTAATACCCTACTCCTGTGTGTATACTATGTGGGAGAATGTGTATATGGTTTTTAGTGTTACAGGATTCTCCCGGCGAGCTCAGGAGTTCGGAGCCGAGGAAGAAGAACAGTGGCGAGGGTGCGCGATAGAGGGCCGGTCCTAGCCAGAGAGTGGTTGCTAATGCTGAAGCTTGCTTGTCCTCTAGAATGTGGCATGGATCCTCCTTTATAGGCGAGGGGAGTCCACAGTGCCGTTACACGGAGAGCGAGACCTTCTGGTGAGTTCTCCTATAGCCACGGCTGCCTGCGACGTCCACGCCGGGGTTGGAGGAACGTCCAGTCACTCTCGCCTGCCTGCTGTGTCCATGCTGGGGTTGGTATGCAGCGGGCGGTGAAGTCGCGGAGATGTGATGGCACGTCAGGTCATCTAGTCGTCTGCTGCTTTGACTCCGGCGTACGCCCTCACCACCAAAGTCAAAAGCCTCTGACTGTGAATAGCGATTGCACAGTGAAAGGAGCCTCCGTAGTCAAAAAGGCTCTGACTGCACAGGAGCGGGCGACAGGCGCGTCACGCCCCGTCGCCCCGTCGTTAAATGCGGGTAGTTGGAGAGTTGGTCCACTGGAGTTCTTCGGGTGGATCGGTACTCGGGGCCGAGGCGATCGGCACGCACTCGGGGCCAAGGGGATCGGCAAACTCGGCCGTACTCGGGGCCGCTCGGGGCCACTCGGGGCCGTACTCGGGGCCGAGGCGATCGGGGGCAGTCGGCACCCGGGGCCGGGCATCGGCTCCTGGGAGCAGTCGACAATCGGCACCCGGGTCCGGGGTGACCGGCGCCCGGGACCGGGGGATGCGCGCCCGGGCCCGGCAAGTGCCCGGGCCCCTAGATACTTGGCAGGAGAGCGGCCGTAGCCGGCCTTCTCTTGCGCAAGATGTGGACTCCGGAGAAGGCGCGTGGCGGAAGGTCTTCGCGTCCCAGAGGACTGGGGGACCCCTAGTCCCATTTTGCCGACATATATATATATATATATATACACACACACACACACACACACGATAAGGGGTTTTTGAATTCCTAATATTCAAGGAGAGGAGAGGGATTTCAAAAGGGGGATCCACATTTTCAAAAATTGAAGTTTGGTCCTGGATTTGAGAGATGAATATTTGGTTTTTCTTGGGAGAATAAAGAAAAGTTTGTCAGATGACTTTGAGAGGGAAATTCGAATTGAAAAATTCAAATTCGAGATTTGATTTTGGATCAGGATATTTTTTTGATTGGGGAATTTTGGGTCATTTGGGGATTTTCAAGAAGGGATAAATTGAGATCCGAGGCACTTAGTCCTTAATGGCACACCAAAATCCGAGTTTTTAGAAATTAGAATTTTATTAAAATAGTTTTCAATGGCCTGAAAAATCGGGACGTTACAAAAAGAGTACCATAAGGTTATATAATTTGTGTGTGATACAGATATTGCACTCATAGCTACAGTGCATCGATCGATCGATGACCTACCTCTAAATCTATCTATCATCCATATACCTGTTGACACCTAAATTTGGTATTATGGAAAATATATGGAAAGTGGAAGCCAAATTTGGAAGAGGACCTGAGCCTTCTGTATAAGGCCTGACTGACCATCCCTTGGGCGCCGGTCGGACTAGCGGTATGCAGGCGGTCGGACTAGCCGGATGAGTCCGAGTCTTGTTTGAGTTTCTCTTGTGTTTCCTTCTGTGTGCACGAGGTTTGATGAGTCCTAATTGGTCTTTAATCTTAATAGGACATAGAAAAGACTCAGAGAATGCAAGACCAACACCTTTATAAGGGCTATGGCCGGTTCAATTGACAATCTCCTGATCAACCAACAACAAAGCACCCAATTAGTCAATTGAATCGTTCTCTCAATTCTAATTCTACTTTTTGCCTAGTTTTTAGTCTAGTTTGTCCATCTTTGTCGATTTGCACTGTAAATTGTCTGTCTTTGCTACGATATTGCGAACTACCCCTTTGTAGGTTTGTCCCGTAAACCTTCCGTTCCGCCCATGAGACTGATGATTATCTGAATCTATCGAAATCGGCTCCACTAGCTAGTTTTGATTGCGAAATCCATCTTGATAAAGGTCAAGGTGGTTGGCGACTCCCTACATTGCAAAGCTTTAGGTGATTCTCGTCATGCGACCAAAAAAAACGTTAACACGATTTTTGGCGACTCCGCTGGGGAAATCTACATCAACACCATATCAAAGCACACGTAGATCGATCCAAGCAACGTCGCCCCAATAACCATGGAGGAATTGACCGAGGAACAACGGCGGGAGATTGAGGAATGAAAGTTGGCAATGGAGAATGTGATGCTTGAGCACCACGTCAGAACTCGCCAAGGTGTCTCCAAAAAAGACGTCTCGCTTCCCCGAATCGTCGTCTGCATAATACCCTACTCATGTGTGATATGTTGTAGCGCCTCCCTCCCGGTATCACCTACGGCGACACCGGAGAGGAAGCGCCCCACAGGAGATTGGCGTGAACCAATTTCCACGGAACCGCGATGTCGGTACCAGTCCCAGGAAACCTTGCTGGTACCCGCGGTCAACGGAGATGTACCACAGCAAATAAATATATATTATACCTTAATAAGTTGCGACTTCGAGCAAGCCCTGAGCAACAACCTGCAAACAGAACAGCAGCAGCGGGACGACAGTGCAGCGAGAACCCATCCACAAGCAACGGCTTGGGATAGGAAAGAAACCCTAATCTTCACTTCAACTTCACTCTTCCTGAAGAGGTGGAGAAAAGGAATGGATTGAGTACTTACGTACTCAGCAAGTCACGGAAATTGTGAGTTATGCAGGCTATCAAAGAATAGGCTAGGGTTTATTTCACAAACTATTTCATTTGAAGACATTTTCGAAAATCTAAGTGTGGGTTGTCTCAATGTGATTGGAAGGAGGCTCTCGCCTCGATCCTGTCCGTGAATTACTTTTCAACAACTCAAGCGGACGAAGCAAATTTTAATTGATCTCAAATATTCTTATACCGCCTGTCGGATCACGACAGCGGCTCAGTGGATCTGCCTACAAGCAGCTTTCCACGGTATCAACATCTATTACTTTATTTTCAATTTCGTCCATACCAGGACGTAATCTCATTTTCCATTCACTATTTTCCTTTCACTTTCGCTCACTCAGGACGGAATCTCATCTCATCTCAGCGGCTCCTCGAGCCATAACTCATCTCGATGGCTCTCCAGGCCATCCTTAATCTCAACTTAAACTGCTTCCACTCGGGAAGCCTAATCTATGATGCCACATGACATCCCGAGTCATACAGGCCCATTTCAGACCACTCAGATCATCCATCAGCCACAAAGGCCGATTCTGGTAACGATTCCCATACCACAAATCTTTTTCGCAAACACTTGCAAACAAATCTACACTAGAGAAATTACCTCACATTGCCCGTAACCGTGGGCACGGCTATTCGAACAGTTTGGTATACCTTTGCAAAGGTTGCACGCTTTACCCACACGACGCGAGCTTACTCCCACACTGACCAAGTGGGGAGGTTCGTGACAAGGCCTTTCCAAAGTGTCTCCAGGATTGCCTGAAGCCAACTGGACGGGTCCCAGACCAAGTACCGAGCGAGTCCCCAACTCATCGTACTCAGGATCCCGCGGGTGCATCTCATATTGCTACCCCAACGACTCCACGTCCAAAGGCGACCAAGCCAACCCTAGGTCTACTAATTACTTGGCCAGGGGTGTCCCATACCACCCGTGTGGTCGCACTGTGAGATGCTCAGATGAAATTCCCCAAGGAAACGGTCCTTATGTGCGAATACGGAGTGCCACCACATAGGCGATCACTTTGCACCGCGGATTTTCGCAATTAACTTTTTGTTTCTCAAATCCGCCGACATCGCATGTCGAGTTTTTAAATCTTTGGAAACCCTATTTTCCCAAATCGACAAACAAATGTGTTGTGGGTAGAATCATCGGAATCCATGCTCAGAGAGCACGGTAACCGAGGTACCACGAGGTGGAGCGACAAGGAATAGGGTAACAAAGACCTATAGGGTTTATGCAACTACCAGGCAGGTCTGTCAGTTCGACACGCAGACCGAGGCCGATCAATTTATCGTGCACACTAGCAATGCAATTTTGCAATCAAAACATTTTAAATTTAGGAGCAATATGGTCAAGTAGTGACTTGCCTCAGACTTTGTCTTCGAATCTTTGCGAAAATCCGATGTTCGATGAATTTTCGAAACGTTGACTACGCGCGAAATGAGAGAAAAGCACACAAAACCCTAAAAATAATATACTATTATTAATAACTAATAGTGTCATGAGGTAGATCTCATTTTTAGAAAAATTTAGGGACTTGAATGGGCTCAATCGGAGTTACGGTTTGGAAGATATGATTTTTGGAAGGTTTGGGATTTTTCTGGGATATAGAAAAGGATTATTTTGATTTTTGGAAAAAGAACTATTTTGGGGAATAGGAGCTGACAGGTGGGGTCCTTGAACAGTGGCAGAGGAGAGAGATGGAGGGCTGGCCTACTGTCAGTATGAGAGAGGGATAGGGGACCCATGTGTCAGTGATAGGAGAGAGTAGTACTGTGCACTGATGAGATGGGGTCCACATGTCATATATCTATCCGAGGGCCCACAGGTCAGTGAAGTTTGGAGGGAGAGGGGTTACTGTGTTTCATGGGCCCACACATCAGAGACCGAGAGAGAGGAACGGTTGCCGGATGAGGTACAGGAGCTGCCGGCTGGGAGATCGACGGCGCACGGCGGCCGGAGGGAAATGGCGGCCGAGGGCTCGCCGGTGGAAGGGAGCTACAGGAATGGGACGAGGAGAAGATGGTGAAGATGGTGAACGGCTCGGATTTGCCGTATGGGCGGCCGACGGCGGTGGGCGGCGGCATCCAGGAACGGCGGAGAGAGAGAGAAGGGCAGGGGTGGCGGCGGACGCCGGCGAGTGCTCGGGCTGAGGGGTCTGGATGCGGTGTCCCGCGGGAAGGAGATAGGAGGGAGGAATCAAGCCCTTACCCTGTGCAATCGCGAGCTCCGAAGCACGGCAATAATGGCGGAACAACGGCGGTGCCCGATTTGGGCGTTTCTCGCTCCGGTGAGAATAGGCGTCGGGAAGGGGCGGAGACGGATCGGGGCTTCCCGGGGAGCACAACGGTGGCGGCGGATGGGTCGATTTTGCTCGGAATGACGGGATTGGAGCGGGTACAGAGAGGCTTTTGGCGGTGGCGAAGAGAGAGAGGGGGAGCTCGGGCTTTGGGGTCGAAGGCGCTGCGCAGTTGGCATTTATAGACGCGGTGTGGCGCTAGGCGACGACGGGCAGAGGCGTGGAGCTTCTCGGGATAAGGCTATGGCAGGGCGCGGGGCTCGGGACGGCGGGGCGGCTACGCCGGCCGAGGTGAGCGCGGCGCGATGGGACGGGGCGGAGAGGCAGAGCGCGACTGCGGTGGGGAAAAAAAAAGAAAGAAGAGGAGGGCCGCGGCGAGGTGACTGGACGGGACGCGGCGCCGCTGAGCTCTGTAGCTGGTGTCACCGAGCTTTCCTCGGGCGGCCGCGAGAGAGAGAGGAGAGGGACAGAGGGGACGGGGCGAGAGGGGATGGCGACAGGACGAGGTTGCGGCGCTGACCTTGAAGTTTTGCCGGGCGACACGGAGGTATGGGCTCTGCTGCCCGTGTTGGAGACGAGGCGAGAAAGTTCGAGAGAGGAGAGAGAAGAGAGAGCGGCGACTGGAGGAGGAAGAAGACGGGAGGAAGACGACGGCGCCGATTGACCGCGGGGCTCGAGGTGACGGCGCGCCGCGCGACAGGTCGGTTCGGCGCGGGACAGAGAGAGGGCAGAGAGAGAGAGCTCGGGAGAGACTGAGAAGATTCGAGAGAGGGAGAGAGAAAAGAGAGAGGCCGAGGCGCGAGGAAGAAGGAGGCGCGGAGACGACGACTGCCAGGCGGGCCCGGTGCAGCGCTGGAGTCACGTGCCTAGGCGGCCACATGCGCGGGTGGCGCTGTGCGCGAGCGCGCGGTGCCCCTGGCCGGTGGGGCCCGGACGTCGGCGCGGGAGGGAGCTGGCTAGGCTGCACGGGAGGCAAAGGCCGAGTGGGCCGGAAGGAAAGAGAAATGGCCCGATGGAACAGTGATGTTTGGCATTTTCTCAGGGATTTATTTAGGAGGATTTTTGGAGATTTCAAATGGGGATTTTGGAGGATTGAAAAGGGTATTTAATTTGAGTTTTTGGTGTTTGATCTTTTTGGTATTTTCAGGAATTAAATAAGTGGATCTCAAGAGGGACTCTGATGTATATATGTATATATATGTATATATACATGTATACATATTTGAAAGGGGGTTTGGAGGGATGAAATGGAGATTTAATTTTGGATTTGAGATTTAGACTTCTGGGACTTTTGGGAAACTTCTGAGGGAAGAATTATAGGAAGAAAGATCTCAAGGGGAGATTAGGATTTGAATTTAATTCTTGGGATTTGAGGCAAATTTTGGGAAGAGAGTTCTCGATGGAATTCAAGGTCTCTAAGAGGAACAAAATAAAAGGATTTTAAATAGAGGGCTTCAAAGGTGATTTCCGAAGGGTTTCATTGGAGGGCTTCGAATTGCAAAATTCGAACCCTAGTTCAGAGAGTTTTTGGGAGGAGTGAGATAAGAGTATTTTAATCAAAAGCTTCAGGAGAGATTCGAAGGGAACTTGGAATTTGAATTTTCCCGAGGATATTTTGAGAGAGACAATCAAATTGCAAAATTCGAGTCTCGGAATTGGAGAGAATTTGGGATCTCGGATTTAGGGTTTCAAGGAAGGCTATGATCTGAGATTTATGGCACTTAATCCTTAAGCACACACAAAGAGCCAAAAATTTTGAAATTAGGGTTTTACCAAAATAGTTTTTAACGGCCCGGAAACCGGGGCGTTATATGTGTTTAGCTTGGACTATTGCTTGTGAATCAACCGAGTTTGATCCCCCTCCTCTTCGCCTTGGTCTTACCCTTATAGAACACGGGTGGTACCACAGTGGCCGAATAAGAGAGATGGGCGTGGAGACTTACGCCCTAGATTTACTCAATTACAGCTATGTTATGATAGGGTACAAGATAGGCACGCCGTATCGAGCATGCTGAACAGTGCTGGTCGTCCCTCTCCAATGGACCTTGTGCCCTTCCAAGCCGGGCCCCAGGAGCAGGTCCAGGAGGAGACTGTGGCTGCCTGCCATGTGCCCCAGTTGTCTGCCATATGCACCAGAACACCAACCACTCTCACGTGGGAGCGCCCCGGTGGAGAAGTCCACGGTCATCATTGCTATCTGCGGTCCCACTTGACGGTGCCCAGACGGAGTAGGTAGAAAGTAGGAAAAGCTGTGCAGGTCGTCAGAGGTCAAGCCGCCTGACAGCCCACGCTGCACTGACAGCCCGCACAGTGCTCCGAATGACAGGCAACATGGCTTGACCTATCTACCATGTCGCACACCCTAGCAGGTAGATATCCGTCACATTGCCCCTCCTTGGAGAGGCGCATAAAGGTCTAGGCGTGGTTGCACACATTGTCTCGTTGCATTAAATGTGGCGTTAGCCATTCGGGTCCCGAGCTCTACCGCCCATGTGGCCCGCAGGAGCTCGGGGGCACCACTTGTCCCCCGAGCACGATTCCGCATGCCTACGTAGCGCCCGAGACCTTGGGGACCTTGGGAGCGTTGCTCGGCCCCTGAGCACTATCCTGCAAGCCTACGTGGCCTGTGGTGCTCGAGGGTGTCCTCGGGACCACCCGTCGGGGGCGATCCCAGGCAAGGGCTCAGTGTGCGCCCCCAAGCAGCTTGCTCGGGACCTTGAATAACATTTCTTGGGTTGACAGCCGCTCAAACGTCGTTGCGGCATCATGCTCTTCACATACTCCAGTTTCTTCCCGAGCACAAAAGGAGTGCACAACCCCTATGATGGACCCATGCCGTTTCCCGTGCTTGGGGAACTGGTGATGTGGCGTCCGGCTTTCCCGCACCCACAACATGGAGGGGACCCTGGTTCCCACATCACCGACACCAACCGTGAAGACAGCTTGGCTTGGCGGCTCCTCGAGCGGCGGACGAAGACGACAGACGTCGGCGGCACTCGAGTTCTCGACGAAAACGGGTCTAGAGGACTCGGCGTGCTACTAAAGGGGCTTAGATCGAAAGAGGGGGTATCGGGGATCCTTTTAAAGGCCAAAACCGAAGGAGTCCAAGCTAGATATGATCGTGCGACAGCGGAGGAGATTAGGGAAGAGCTTCCAGTTTGAGCTCAAAACAAAAGGGGCTTTTCCCAATTTGAGGGGGCAAAAGATAGAGGAGACTGATGCTTCCAAAACCACTCAATCAATTTTGGGAAAATACCCTGGGATCACCGGATTAGGAAGGAGAGCCAGCAGTGCACAAGAGTCGGACTCCGACTCGAGGAGGAAGACGAACTTGACATGTGAGCTCTACATGTCAGGGAGAAGAGAAACGGTGTGGGCCAAATTGGGCTAGACCGAAGGAGAGCGATAGTGGCCTGGTGGCACGCGCGTGCATGGGAGGGGAAGGGAGGCCGAGGAGGACTGGGCCCAGTTAGCCAGAAATGACGTTCCATTTATTAAAAATACCTCCTATGCTCCAGAAATTCCCAGAAATCTAGGAGACTTAGGAACAACAGAAGTATTTAATAAAATTTTATCTTGCCTACTTTTATGTCAAAAATTTTCCATATATTTTATCCTAGTCTTTCTTCAAGATTTTAAATGATTTCTAGGAATGCTTTAAGAAATGAATTATTAACTAAGGTGATTTTCAGGGTGTGACAGCGCATCAGACTCAAATTAAAGCATGGAAATAGCACGAAGTATTCACATTATTGTTCAGTTTAAGTAACAGTAAGCCACTGCAGTGGCGGACCTAGCCTGAAATCTTAGCTATGGCAGAGTTAGAGCTATTCAACTAAGCGTAGTTTACAGCATCACTAGCAGTATCCCAATACTCTTCCCAATACCAAAATTTTGTAGATTTATATAAAAAAGTGGATCCAACAGTACCGCTAAATTACTCCCAAAAATTTGGAGTTTCCAACCCCGTACATATCGCTCTCCACTTGTGAGGGAGAGGCCCGGCTCCCAATTTTGTGCGGGAAGGGTGTAGGAATCGCACGGGGAGAGGGAGAGCGATCTATGTTTATGTTTCTGTTGGTAGTTTGGGGTGGACCCTACTGGGAGTCTATTTTTAGTTATTTGTTGGAAAGACAAACATATACCACACCATAAAATCATATTGGAGATCCCAAAACAAGAATTTTGGTGATAGATTTTGGGCCAGCTGTTGGTGATGCTCTTAGATCCAACCCAAGGAAAACCATAAATAAATCATGTGATTAGGGACGCCAAGAACTGCCCCAAATCTGGCTTAGCTTTGGCTCTTGATTGGGCATGGAGAAATTTTGGTAGCAAGTTTGGGTATATGTTGGAGACTTTTTTTTTTACCAAAGTTGGAGTCTTGTTTTAGACTTAGATCCCAAAATTTAACTTTAAGGAATCTATTTAGGGCACTGTTGGAGATGCTAAGAGCATGGCAAATGGCTCTCCTAAATAAAACTCAATCCCAAAAGTTTGGTTTTTTTTTTTGAAAAATAGGATCCAATAGTTGCCCTATAAATGTGCCCAAAAACTGGAATCCTCAACCCCGGCATTCTCTCTCCACAATTTGGGCATCCTCAATCTGGTGTTCCAAGGAAGTTGGCGCGAGAGGGGGGATCGCACAGGAAGAAAGGATCAATTTCTGTTTTTATTGGTAGTTTGGGATAGAACTACTTTTTATTATTGGAAGTCAAATTTTTAGTTATATGTTGAAAAGAGGAACCTATTCCACACCTAAAATTCTGATTGAAGATTTTAAAAAACAATTTTAGGATGGATTTTTGGCCTTCTATTGGTGATGCCCAGCACACGCGATTTTTGGAGTGGAGACGTCGAAAGGAGGGATGAGGTACCATGCGATGGTCTCACAGTCACCGTAACTTTTTTAAGTAGCAAAGATTGAGTAAACCATTTTAGGTTAGCATTTACTTTACTTGTGACCAACTGAATCTGAAGTTTTTATACCAAGAAGACAAACTACTTGAAGGTTGGCATATGTGACAACCAGGGAATCAGCCTTCAGTCAATTCAATCATTGCGTTTACAGAACTTATGCATTTTATACTGATTCATCTCAATGCAGACATTCTACAGAACTTATGTATTTTATCTTGATTCATATCAAATATAGACATATACAAGCCTTGTGTATTTTACCCTGCTTCATTAGATAGATTTTTTTTAATTACTAAAATGCACGATTACTGCAGGATTATGCCGAAATTTGGCCCATTCCTCTTAATTTGCCTTTGCACGTGTACAAGGAGTTCAGCAGTGGTTTGGTGCTCCCTGTGATCTGGATTAGCTAAGATCAAACTTCTTGGTACAGGTAGACAAATAGCAGAGGGAAGGCTTCTGCCTGACAGATCCAGAGCAGGCAGTTTCTGATGTCTGCAAATCTGGAAAAATATCAAGACCATCATGAACTGCAACTATGCACAAAATTGTGACTTCATTGTATTGACTGCGCAAAACAATCCAGTTTACGACAGTATAGCAAAATGGATTGTTTTGCCTAGCACATGGTAGTTGCAAGTGTGATGCTCTGTCGTGCAGACACCGTGACAAGTTTCGACGAGAAAAAAATGTACGGTCAATGAAATATTTTTCTCCTGCACTTTGCATAATTTAATTACAAAGCCAATGTGTTTACAAACAGTAGTTAATTATGCATAGATTATTGTTTGCTATTATGGTATTTACATCTATATGTTACGTGCACTGCCATAATATACATATGTTCTTAAGAGTTCTTTTTTAGGCTAAGTAGAACTAAAAACGAGCATTTGATCGATTGATATATAGCTAACTTGAGTTTAACACGGGCGTTGCCGCACAGCCACTTCTATTGCTGCTTATTTTTTAGCTCTAGTACTGAGGGAAAAAAAGACTTCATGGTTGGTCTGTCAGGACCTCATCTTTGAACTCTCGCAACGACATATTTTGTGTATACAATGTGCAGGGCATGTATTTAATGTTACCATACAGATGGTAACAGAACATGGGACGTGTGTTGAGACTGATCCCAGAACAAATGACAAGCATGGATCCAAATCGTAGAGGATATGAAAGTTAATGGGCAAATAAAGGAATAAATTAAGATAACTTAGAAAGTACAATTGCAGGATACAACGACACATATTAAGTGGACAGCACAGGGAATTAACTTTCATGTCGTAAATTAGACCACGATGCCGAGTTGTCTCCTACAATCCCAAGGACGAAAATTATAGTTTTGCTTTCTCGAACGTAATACCAGAATCATTCAGACTAGGGAGGAAATGGGGGAGTCTTGAAACAAAGTAAAGCCCCAAAATTATTCAGAGCACAGCATGGATGGTAGTGTGTTTAGACTCATGACACAACGATTTGTGGGGGATCATTTGGAGTTCCACTATTCCACTGCCGCCATCGGCATCCTGGACACGTGGCACCACCTCCACACCGGTAAAGACAGCAACACTACCGCCATTCCTCTGGTTGAGAGTGTGGAAGCACCTTACGACGCAGAACCTGCCGGAGCCCAGGTTGACAAGTAGCGAGTCATTGCGTTCCTTCCATTCCTCTGGCAAGTAGAGCTCGTTCTTCCAAGAACCAGTCACTAGCTGTGGCTGGGAGCCCATGTCCATGGCAGAAGAGAGGTCAGCAGCAGCCAGGTGTCGGGCCTCTGTGGTGAAGCCAAACCAGAGCTTGAGCTCAGGCACATACTCGACCTTGCCGTGGAAGGGTAGGGTCCAATTGCCAGCTTTCCTCCATGTGTGGCTTGCCGTGTCAAGGCAGTAGGTGCCGACGCCACTGACGGAGATGCAGATGTGGGAGCCGAGCAATGCGTAGGAGCTGATCTCTGGGCGGGCACCGCTTCTCCAGTGCTTGACTTCACGGACGTATGGCGGCGGTGGGAGGAGTTGCCACAGCCACGACTTGGTGAAGGGGAGCGATGTTGGCTTGCAGTAGACGAAGGCCTCAAACTGATCGCTCCACGGTGTGCTCCAGTTGTGCTCCGGACCGGGAGCCCTCTCCATGACGAAGAGGCTGCTGCCACGGCAGTAATGGTCATAGTCGTCGTCGGCTTCGGCATTGGGTACGAAGAGAGACAGAGGCATCGACTTGGGCTTGTTGAGACAGGGCATGAAGTCCAATTGGCGCATCTCTGGATTGAAGAGTAAGGGGCGTCCCAGGTAATCCGCCCACAACGTCTTGCGATCCGCAAAGGGGAAGCAATCGACCTTACGTGATGGCTCGTTCGGAGCAGCTTGGAAGGTGAAGGTGGGGCTGGGAAGCCGAATCCTCTCCATCTTTAAGACCGCTGCCGCTGCCTGTTTCTTCTTCTTCTTCTTCTTTGGATTACGGGAGTCAGCAGCCGGTGTGTGAGACTGAGAGCAGGCGGAGTTCGTTGCTGCTGACTCTGATCCTTCTCCGATTGTCCCTGGTGGTGTTGCTGCTGTGTTAACGAATAGCTGGCGCGTCAGGTCGACGCAGAGCAGCGATTTGCCGCCAGAGTAGGGGTTGTCCAAGATCAGATTTTGAAACCGCCGGGAGAGTCCCATCGTCGATTCGATCCAGCTGACCACCTTTGGAGGAAATCCCTGTCAAAGGGAAGGATGAACAAACAAACAAAAAAGAAGGGAAATTAGGTGCAGAAAAGAGGAAAAACTTGTTGGAGGAAATCCCTCGATTTTACCAGGAACATAGATCGATCAATCGATCGATCTATCTAGCAGTTACGGGGAAGGAAGAAAGAGTACCTTCAATAAGCAAAGCAGCAGCAAAGACGCCTAGGGTTAGTGTAGGGGGCGGGGCTGGGCTGGGCTTACTTTGAATGGGCCTTGGCCACATTACTTAAATGAAGTCAGCTCCAACAGGTTCGTTCCCGCCGAGTTTTCAAGCTCCTGCATTGTCCTCACATCTCCATAGGTACCCCTCCAAATGTGGATTGGGCCTCGCCGCGTGTGCAGGACAAAGGCTCATGGATTTTTAATTACTGTAGCATAAATATTTAGATTGAAAAACGTCGTCATGGACAGTAGAAAGTAAGCACAAAACGATTGTTGCACTATATAAATTAGAACCGATTAATAAAGATCGTATCCAATAGCCTCTGCCCATGGATAAACCATTATTGTCTAAAAGATGAATAAATAGCTATGATTTGTTTACTAAATAATATGACAAAATCCAGTAGGATAGATTAACAAGATATAATTTCATTTTGGAATTAAGTATGTGTATCTCTGAAAGGAATTTAAATAGCCCAAAGATGAGTGGAGAAGAGAATTCATACTATAACGTTGTAATTTGAAGGAACGTATTAACGGTAAACTAATAAAAATATCATCCCAAGGACACTGAACTCTATGGTGCTGGTGTCGAAATTGTTGCTTTCGCCACCCTTCAATGCTTCTTGATCAAGCAGAAACTTCGCTGAAATAATGGTAGCAAGCAGCAACTTTGTTGGCTTCGGCATTGCATGATCTCACCCTTTTCTTTTCAGGCGGTTAGATAGGCACCTCATTTGTCATCAACGTCACTGCTGAGCTCTATACCTCTACTCTTCGTACAAACAAATTTTACTTCTTGACATCAAAAGAAAATTAAGATTGGTAGTGCTCAGGTGCGTTCCTGAATCTTGCCATGCTTAGCTTCCCATCCTTGGCGTTGGAAGAGTACACAACAGAGCGAGGAAGACGGTGACGAGGAAGCATGCTACACCTGGGGAAAGAATTTCTACCCTATTTATTCGCCCATCAATGAAGTAGCTCATGGTTATTACTACAAGAGTTTATGGTCATCTACATCAGGTCATCAGAAAAAGTGCAACGACAAGAGCTGTAGATTGACAAAAGATTCAGAATTTGTGCATTTTTGGGTTTACCTACAACTACAACCAGACTTGAGCATGCGAAATCAAATTTTCGATGCTGAGAGCAATGCCACCAGCCATCACAAATATGATTGAAGGCCATCCTGCATTGATCTTGCATTGATCATTGACCGCCAATAAAGCAAGATTTTACTGAACCACTCTGAATACACCGATGACAGTGACATCATGCAGCTAAGTAGCTACATACAGTTGGGAAATCTCCCATATGCTTGTTTTGGCAAAATGGGTTCAGAGATTCCATCCAAACTCACACAAACTTGAAGCAATTCTAAATTTCCTGCAATCAAATTCAACTACTCACTTCCAAATTATCCTCATTAACCGGTAAATCACAGCTTCTTTCGAAAATCAAACTACATTCTTGATGCCTAGATAGAACGCATCACACGGAGACAACCAACTGAACCAAGAAACCTAGAAAAGCAGTAAGACACTGACCTGAGTGAGCTGAGTGAAGAAGCTTGGCATGCATTCTAAATCATCACCCAGTAATGCATATACAGGCAGTCTGAAGAATATGTCTGTCTGGACTAAGAACGCTTAGCTTATAAGAAGCGTACCTTCAACTTGTTGTCAGGGTATATTAGTCCTCCACCATTATATAGAAAGCAGTTCCAATTACGCTTGCATCAATGCAAAGACAGAACACCTTAGGGACAGGAACATCAGTGTGAGTACCCAAAGCCTTGAGAACCTGTTCCAAATTCAAATACGACTCAAGGAGTTAGCTCATAATGCTCAACAGTACTTAGTAGGAGGCAAAATACAGATAAGAAGCAGTTAACATCACATCATCAGTAGGACTGATCAGTACACTAAATTACGTTGAAATAAAGCAGATAGAGCTACAGAAGCTTCATATTTCTCTTAATAAAGACAAAAAAAAACTAGTAGCACGTTCACCTTACATGCACATTTTTCACTAATCCGCTGGATTTACAGAGTTCAATCAGTGAAATAAGTTCCACATGATAATTTAAGAGAACCGTGGCCGGTCAATATACAAGTATAGAGCACTAAAATTTGCATCACTGTCATCAAACGGAACTCAGAAATCTGCACGGACGCATGATTCCTGCCTTTTTGAGCATTTTCACCAGGAAATGCTGATTCCACTATGTTAGTGCTTTTGCACTTTGACTCGATCAAGCAAACAAGCCCTCACCTATCAATCATATCAGATTGGCACCTATCATACCATCGGAGAAACTGGAGCTTAAGTCGATCGCCGGGACCCGTCATATCATCGGAGAAACTGGAGCTCAAATCGATCACCAGGCAAACAAAAAGGGCACAAGCTAGCAAATCGAGTTACACTTAATTTACAATATAATTACACTAAAATTATACTATAGTTACATTTGAAAGTTTTCCAAAAAAAAACTATCTAATGTTATATAGATAGTGCCTTTTTTTTTTGGGTAGGTTAGTTTTTCATTACTCGGCTTTGGGAGAAAGGCAAGACAGACAGAAACATAGTTTTCGATACCGAACAACAAACAGACAGAAACATAGTTTTCGATACCAAACAACAAACAAAAAAAACCGAAAAGTAAAGTGCTAGGAATTCCGGCTTACAGGTAGCATAACTCCTCGCAGGGAGATCAATTTCGAACTCACAGTTGCACAGCTGCAATTTCGAACTGTAGCAAATAACTTACTAGCATACAGCAAGATGCAAGAGACAATACATAATACTTGAAACTGTATATCAAAGTACAAAAAAAAAAAAAAACGACAAGACGCTGAGTTGTGTATCACAGTTATTCAGAAGATACATTATGGGTAGAGAAGTCTTGAAAGCAAAGCCCCAAGATTATTTAGAAGACAGAACGGATGATGGTGCTATTAGTCACGCAACATCTTGACTTGTGCTTTTTCATTCGAAGTTTAACCTTCCCATTTCCGCTGCCACTGCCATCGCCATTGTGCCCAACCGGCATCACCTCCACACCGGTGAAAACTGCAAGACGGTAAATTACTTCATCGTAGTCCATCGACGTAATATGGAAGAACCTTGCAATGCAGAACCTGCCCAAGCCCAGGTTGACAAGCTGCGGATGATGAGATTCCAGCCATCCCTCAGGTGGGTCAAATTCGCTCCAATCGCCTATAAGCTGTGGCTGGGAGTCCATCATGGCGGGGGAGAGGTCAGCAGCAGCCAGGTGGTGGCCGAGCTCGGCGGAGAGGCCAAACCAGAGCTTGAGCTCGGGCACGTACTGAACCTTGCCATGGAAGAAGGGTAGCGGCGTCCCCTTGGCAACTTGCAGCCATGTGTTGGTCACCGTGTCCAAGCAGTAGGTGCCATTGTAGGTACCACTGCGGTTGGTGGATATGCAGATGTCGGAGCCGACCACTGCATAGGATGTGATCTGTGGGGAGGGGAACCAGCAGGCACGATCACGGACGAATGGCGGAGGTGGGAGGAGCTGGCACTGCCACGGCCTCTCAGAGTCAGAGGTCCTGGTGGGCTTGCCGCACACAAAGACCTCAAACTGATCACTCAGCTCCGTGCCGTCGGCCAACTCCGGCTCGATTTTGTTCTCCATGACATAGAGGCTGCCGCCGCCGCCACTAGGATCATCAGCACTGGGGATGAAGAGGGAGATGGGACGTGACTTGGGCTTGTGGAGGTTTGGCATAGGCACCACGCGGCGCGTGTCAACGTTACAGAGGAACGTGCGCCCAGTGTGGTCCGCTATTACCACCTTGCGATCTGGAAGGGGGAAGCAGTCAGAACAACGACGATGGGGCATCTCTCTAGAATGGAACCTGACGATCGGGCTGGGAAGCCGAAACCTCTCCATCTTTATCTTGAAGGCCTGTTTATTCTTTGAGGCCTGTTTATTCTTTGGATTACAGGAGTCAGCAGCCGGTGTGTGAGAGGTGGAGTCTTGCACTACTGCTGACTCTGATCCTTCTCCAATTGTTGATGCTGCTGTGTTACCGAATAGCTGGCGCGTCAGGTCGACGGAGCGCAGCCATTTGGCGCCACCGTAGGGGTTGTCCAAGATCAGATTCTGAAACCGCCGGGACAGGCCCATCGTCGATTCGATCCAGCCGACCTCCTTTGGAGGAAATCCCTGTCAAAGGGAAGGATGAACAAAAAGAAAGAAGAGAGGAAAAACTTGTTGGAGGAAATCCCTCGATTTACCAGGAACATAGATCGATCGATAGGAAGGAAGAAAGAGTACCTTCAATAAGCAAAGCAGCAGCAAACAGATGATGCCTGCAATGGCATCACAAAATCCTCGCAACAAATACCGCAGAGAAAGAAAGGATTTTTGGCTTTGGATCAAACAGGATGAAGGATCTATCTATCTATTCTGTTCTATTCTATCTATGGGCGCCTAGGGTTAGTGCAGGGGGCATGCTGGGCTCGGCTTCTGTCCGTGGGCTACTTTCATTGGGCCTGGGCCAAATTGCTTAAACGAAGTATAGCTCAATTTATCACAAACAAGATGTTTGTTATCCTTAATAGGGATGATAATCTATGTGCCTCCAAAATCCTGTTCTTTTTGCTAGTAAACATGTTTGCTGAAATTAACTCCCTGCACTTGTAGAGTTGTAGTATCTCTGTTAATATTGTATTTGTTTGTCCTTACTCCCTATCTCACACATGCAGGATCTGTTTACACTGGTGTGGAGTTCTCGAAAAGATTGTGTGGTATATCAGTGATTAGGAGGTACTAGTGTTTCTGAAATATCTCTTTTATCACATACTTTGATGATGCTCTAATTGAGCGAGCTCGGCACTCACAGAAGGATAAGAAGTTCCTGATTTTCTATGATGTTTTTATGTATGCCGACAGTATCATTATGTTGTTTGTATGCCTGAGACAGCCTGTGCACAACTTAGTTTACAAATGCTCCGCACTGGAAAACGTTGGGAACTTGGGTTCTTAATCGTCTTTAGCTATGCTGTATGAACTTGATTTATATAAATACAGTGTCGTAATTGAATTATCTGGTGAACTTCTTTTTTTTTGAACAATTCATGAGCTAGATCTCAGTTCATTGTTAAGGTGTCTTTGAATAAAAAATTTAAAACACTAGAGTATATTTTGCATCTTTTAATAAAGATGTTAATGGTTTGATATCAATTGCTTTCCAGTGGTGAGAGTATGGAGAATGCACTGTGGGCATTCTGTAAAGGTATAAAGATTGGGAAGATTCTTATTCACAGAGAAGGAGATAATGGGCAGCAGGTTTGGTTTAATATACTTTTGCATTATGTTTTATGGTGATTTAATTTACTAAGCTCTAAATTTGGTCACAGCTCATCTACCATAATTTACCAAAAGATATCGCAAATAGGCATGTTCTGTTGCTGGACCCCATATTAGGAACATGTCAGTTGATGATTCATTGCACATGCTCAACTATAGGATCCTAATCGTTCTTCATCCAATTGTATTCCTTTTTATCGATATCAGGAAATTCAGCTGTTAAAATAAAAATAAATCTAAGGACGATGCTCGTTACATAATTCATCAGCATCTTTGTTCCAAGGGTGATATTTGAAGATACCGGCCATATTATCTCAAGCATCTTACCATACACTTGGATAATACCTTTTCAAGTATCTACCATTAAGAGCTCTAAGCAACCGCTGACCTTGCAAAGTTTCCACCATATAAGAATTCCCGAAGATCACCATATTATCTCTAGATAGAATTGTCTTTCAAACCATGTCACCAACCTGAAAAGACTTCTCTTTTACTTTCTTGTTATAACCTGAAAAGGCAGCCGATGCTCAACTAACTCGCGGCTTAAACCAGGCATCTCATGATATTCCCATGCAAAACAATTGACATACTCTTTCGATAGCTCGATTAATTTAGCTTTATAATCAGCTTTCAAACTTTTGTTTACAAACGTCGGCCTTAGTATAGTACCATCACCGATATCAACCTCCTCTAAAGGATCAGCTGACGTAAAACCTTTCCTAATTTACTCACATCATCAAAGTCCTCAATAGCCTCGTACATATCGTTCTTATTCGCCCGATAGTGCTTAAGTCTCTGCTGCAACTACTCTAGATTTAAATCCATCTAAATCACATGAGGTGGTTTAGCCGATCCTCAACCGGCTTTATGACAGCAAGATTTCCCTCTGGAATAATACGATAACTCGAATTGAGATGCACCACACATATATCCACATTCATACGCTCAGGAGATGAATCATAATCAACAAGCTGTTCATCGTCCTTTTCCTGGGATTCCGATGACAACTTATCATCACAAACCATTGGAGTAGAAGTATCAAAACTGGGCGCTACTTCTGTCGAAATCGGTCTGACCGATTCTGAAACCGGTCTGACCGCTTTGGGAGAAACCGGTCTAACCGGTTCTGAATCCGGTCTGACCGGTTCTGCTGCTGGGTGAGCATCAACCTTAATCTTCCACTCCTTCTGTAGGATCATAGGCCTATATTTGTTGAAGTATTTATCTCTCTGCTTCTCAAGCTCCTGTTTCCTTTTCTCCTGAAAGCGAAGTCTCTGCAATTTCCTCTTTTGAGTACGAGTCAAGCCCGGAGGACATCACCTTGGCAAAAAATACTTAGAAGTAGAACCACCGGTGCTGGCTTCATGATCATTGGTTGCATGAGCCTTTTGGACAGATGTCTCAACTAAATTGCCAATGACAATCGGTCTTTTGCCATCATCCTTGTTAGGGACTAACATGCTTCCAATCTGCATAATATCATCGGCCGTAATCCTCTCTGGATCAACATTAACCTTCTGCACCTCCTCTTCTTTCTTCTTGAGCCGATACACTTGCTTTGGAGAAGATGATCTGCGTCTCTGCTCCAACCGGTCAGAACGGTTTGGCGAAACCGGTCTGACTGGTTTCACCTGCTGATCCCAACCTGATCGGCGAGGTGCCAAACGGTTATGTGTAGGGCGTGAAATCCTATCAAGAACTGATTTCCTTGGTTTCTTCCATCTTGAATGAAAAGATTGATATGGCACAGGATGGCAATGCATTCACATCATCCCATTATATTCCAACGCCGGATATTGCGAGTTTGATGCTGAAGGAGCCTATAGCATGGTGGGATATTGATTTTGGGGAGGATGCAAAGTCACAACCTCACTCTTCTGTCTTATAGCTATCCTTGGAGGTGAATTGGGTCTCCCTTGACACATTGGTGATCTTATTCTTTTTTTTACCGGTCGATCACATGTAACGGCCCTTTGATTGACATACTTGGACAAAAGCTGATCAAAAGTAGGTTTTTGCTTCATAACACTCCCCTGATCTTTTGCCAAATTTAATTTCCATGTGCCAATCTCTAGACGCTTCGGTTTCAGCATTCGGGGACGGCCCTAGTTAAAACCGGCCTGACCGGTTTCGCAAACCGATCTGACCGGTTTGTCCTGCATAGCAGGCTCAAATGGCCTCTTCTCGATTTGCGAAGACGGTCCTTGCCCCCCGTGTCCAGAAGCTTTCACAGTGATTTTAAAGGACTCTCTTCCATCAGGAGCTTTCTCATACACCACTTCCCTCATCAACTTTTTGTCTTTTAAGCTCTCGGTCTTGGCTTCACCAATGACCACATTCTTCCCTTTGGTTGTTTCGGCTTGATGCGGCCGAACCAGTACCTTAGGCTGCTGCAAATCTATGCTGTTGACAGGGAAAGGGGTCTTGTCCACTTGCATCTCATAAAGAGTCAATCGTCCTTCATTAATAGCCGATTGAATCTGTCGACAAAAAACATTGCAATCGTTAGTAGCATGCGAAAAAGAATTATGAAACTTACAATACGCACGCTTCTTCAATTCCTCAGGTAAAGGCATAGCATGAGATATCTTGATGTTTCTGTTTTCAAACAATTCATCAAATATATGACCACATTTAGAAACATCAAAAGTAAATCACATTTCTTCTTGCCGACCCTTGTGAGCCGGCTTAAGTGATGAACAAGAATATGTTTTAGCTTTTGAAGGCCATACAAATTCAGCAATGTAAACATCTCTGTCCTCATCGTCTGAACTATCAGATTCATACTCAACAACATGAACATTAGATCGATGAGGCTTAAAGCTTTCCTTTTTCTTCTTAATTCGGATTTCCTGAATTAAAGCTCTTATTTGCACTTGAGCAACCGAAAGAAAATCACCACTGTCGGAGGATGAAACCTCGACGGCGGGAAGTCAGGAGACCCCCTTTTGAGATTCGGCTAGGGGAGTTGTTCTCAGGCGTACGTGGCGTCAGACGGATCAGTGCTCGGGACGTAATAGAGGGGCCCGAGCTGGAGGTTACAAGGTTCGGACCGTCCGATTCGGGACCGGACCGTCCGAACCGAGGCAACCGCGAGAGAAAGAGAGACAGGAGGCGTTTAGACAGGTTCGGGCCGCCGGAGCGTAATACCCTACTCCTGTGTGTGTGGCTATGTGGGAGAATGTGGTATGCTGTGTTACAAGGTGAGCTCAGCCCGCTTGCCGGCGTTGAGGGAGAAGAACAGTAGGTTGAGAATGAGCTCGGGTGCTGAGAGCTGGGAGTTAGAGGTCCTCCGTTGAGTCTGCCCTTTTACCGGTGGCTTGAACCCTCCTTTATAGATTTAGGGGAGTCCACAGTGCCAGTACTTGGAGAGAGCGAGAGCTATACTACGTCTTATCGCTTCGTACGCATGCCGCCGCCTGCTGCGCCCACGGCACTGCGCCGGAGAGTTGTCTAGTCGCCGCCTGGCTCTGCTGCTGCGGGCGGCTGTGCAGAGCACGTCTGGTCATGGCTGCTGCAGGCGGCTGTCTGGTCGGTTTCTTATCGGGCGATCTGATCATGGAGATGCTGTCGGAAGACAGGCGGGAGGCGCCCTGTCACTTCACCATCAATGCGAATATTTGGGGAGCTGGTCAACCGAGTTCTTCGGGTGGATCGGCCCCTGGAGCCATGGCGATCGGCACCTGAGGTCGAGTCGGTCGGCCTCGGGCCCGGAGCATCGGCATCCGGGACCGGGGGATCGGCACCCGGGACCGGGGTATTGGTGCTCGGGCCCGGGAGCGTAGCCGCTGGAGATGGTGCCCCGGGGACGAGCCCGGGGCCGATGGCGATGACGCCCCGGGGACGAGCCCGGGGCCGATGGAGAGATGACCCCCCGGGGAACTAACGTGGCCGATGACCCACGCGTCCCCAGGGCATGTGGGACCCCCTGTCCCATTTCGCCGACAACCACCTTCTATTCTATCCCTAATAGAAGATCTCAATCGTTTAAAACAAATATCAGCAAGATCCATATCAGAAATTGACAAATTAAAGCAACGGTTCTTGGTTTCTTTGAATCGTCTGATATAATCAGAAACAGATTCTTCTCTACCTTGCTTAACCGATGTTAAAAATTCATTGTTCCAACTAGAGTTATTTGGTTGTTGTGGCATTGTAGCAGCAATATTTACTCTCTGATTTACATGAGGTGCATGATTACCATGAGCACGCCTTAAATAGCTATTATATGCATCATTCGGTATCCCCCCATAAGAGGCATTTGCATTAGGAATAGGAGGTGAAGTGTACGCGAATGTGGTATAAGGTGACACAAAATTAGCAATTTCATTAATACAACCATAATCGGCCGAACTAGGCATGGTAGCAAGTGGTTCAGGATGCTCGAGCACCACCACCAGAGAACCAGCCTGACCGGTTTGATGAACCGGTCTGGCCGGTTCTGCTGTGTTCGGCATTTGTGGCTGACCTGGTGATGTTTGACCCTGAAAAAAGTTCAACGGCATACCATACTATGGATTTTCAAGAATTGCACCTGGTGTAGCCAATGTACTAGGTTGTATGACCTCATGTAGATTAACATTAGGTTCAATAGATTTTCCTTTCTCTAATTTTTCTATTCATCCAATCAATGTCGCAACAAGTTCATCCGTACTTCTAGCAACAGTATTAGATTTGACATTAGGTACAGATGTGTTGGGGGTAAATTGCTTACATTGCTTATTACCTCAACCTTGTTGTCGCTCATCTTGAATGCGGGCATCATGAAATCTTGCACTCTTGTGACTGTGCCCTGGCGGTCTTTCTTGAATCCCATCAAGAATTGAGATCTGAAATAAGCTTCCGCCGCCAAATAATTTTGATGCTCCTCTTCACTGATCTCTTCGATAGAAGCCGTGATGATGTTGTTCTTGTCGAGTTCTGTGTTAGATCCCATCTGGCTAAGGTTTGATAGAATGGTTTTGGCAACCAGATCTTTCTTCCCCAGTGGAGTCGCCAAAAATGTGTTGACGCAGTTTAGGGCCAACACACCGAGTTGCGCTAGAACGCGCGGTCGTCGAAATCACCTCGCGGGAAGCCCCCGTGCAAACCAGCCAGGCCGGTTTCCTGAAGCTAGCTGTGAAAACCTAGAACCACCACCCCGGGAGGGACCCCGTTAGGGATGATGTGCCTAGGGTTGTTCTAAGATCGGCAGGCCACTCAGAACGTCCCAAATCGCCGTGGAGACGAAGAAGGAGAAGCAAAGGGGGTTGGAAAGGCTAGGGTTTGGAGGAAATAAAAAGTAAAGGTATTTTGATTGATCGATTGGATAGATACTCAATCGGCCGTGGCCCTTTATATTTATAGGGTAGGGAGGTCTTGTCCCTGCAAGAAATTCTAATTATAAGTCGTGATCTACATGGATTCCTTGATTCTACTCGAACTGGGTCAAAACCGGCCAGGCCGGTTTTGGAAACAAGTCAGGCCGGTTTTCCCAGCCAGACTGGCCTTGTGCCAATTTTGGCCACCAACACTTTGTGAACTTGATTCATATAAATACAGTGTCGAAATCGAATTATCTGGTAAACCTTCTTAGTTTTTGAACAATTCATGAGCTAGATCTCAGTTCACTGTTAATGCGTCTTTGAATAAAAAAATTAAAAACACTAAATTATATTTTGCATCTTTTAATAAAGATGTCAATGGTTTAATATCAATTGCTTTCCAGTGGCGAGAGTATGGAGAATGCACTGCGGACATGCTATAAAGATTGGGAAGATTCGTAATCACAGTGAAGGTGATAGTGGGCAGCAGGTTTGGTTTAATATACTTTTGCATTATGTTTTATGGTGATTTAATTTACTAAGCTCTAAATTTGGTCGCACCTCATCTACCATAATTTACCAAAAGATATCGCAAATAGATTTGGTAAAGAGAACTACTAGTTTTCAGTCACTTGAAAACTTCAAAAAATTCAGTCAAATTTATGGGCTGTCCATTCTATTCCAAGATTCGTGCTTGGTTCGGGTTTGTTTGATTTGCCTGACACGGGCCAGAGACGTTCGGGTGGGCTTTTTTTGGGGGCCCATGCTTCAATTCTTTATGTTTTTCATTGATCCCGGGGCTCGCCTGAGTCTTTGAGAAGGAGAGAAAGAGGCCGTGAGGGGAGGCGAGGCGAAGCACTCGACGGGCGATGGGCTCTAAGAACGAGGAGAGCTCGGCAAGGGTCGTCGTCATCTGAATCTGATGTGGTCATTGGCGTCTCCCCGTCGGTCGCCATCGCTCCTTTGAGCTCTCCGTCCCTTGGAATGGATGGTGCTCCAGTGGTGCACGGTGAGGCGATGGGCTCGGATCTAGGTCTACCGTGGTACCGCCGGTCACCACTGACGCTCTAGCCCTCTGGCTCCCTGGACATCGTCCTACTCACGGTGATGGTTTCTGTTTCTCCAATCTCTGGTCATCTCACGCCCCATGGTACGGTGGTTTCTGCTTTTAGATGTAGTTGCTTTTTGTTTCCTGTAGATGTGGCTGATTGTGAATTTTGTAGCCAGTAATTTGTGTTTCTATGAGATGTACATGATCCCTTTTGATGGGTTTCATCCCCCCTCCCCCCTCAAATCTCTATGTTTAGGGTTAGTGCCATCGATTTTTGAGTTTGTTGGAGTAGGACTAGGCGCCGTGCCTCCAATTCGACCGGCACTTGAGTAATTACTAACAATCTTGCTTGCCAGGTACAGGGTTAACAGAAGTTATTCGGTCCATCCGGAGGAGAGAACGTTTCGTCAAGATGAAGTTTGAGAACTTTTTTCCTTTAGAGGAGGAGAATTACTGAAGTCAAAGACGAAGCTTATGACGCACGCCAAGGAGGGAATATTCCCCCACATGACGTGGGGGACTAGTCTGGACCACTCCGGACAATTATTCCTGTGGACCATAAAACTAATATGTAATGACTAATTTATCCCCAGTGTTAGTGGTCCCTCCAGGGGTATTTCTATAATCTCCTTATACAGCCCCTGAGGCTATAATAAACGGATAAGCTCTATTGTAAAGGACAGATAATAATGTATCCATCATCAGAAACCAGGTATGATGGAGCATTGCGGATCAAACTGTGCCTTACCAAAGTAAAGCAAATTATTTTTTTTTGGTGCCATAAAATGCCTCCTGCCTCCTTGTGAAAGTAGTCTCTTCTCAGCAGAGCAAACAGAGATTGTCCCAGAAGGAAAAATGCATCCCAACTACATGCTCAGATGGATGTAAACCAAATAGTATTTCATAAATACTTTCATGGATGTCAATTTTCTTTAAAGAAGGCATTGTACACTGGTTAAATAACTCTGCATCACATGATGCTGGCACATCATATGTAAGCTCGTAAGCTCAGTTATTTCCCTTAGTAAATCTGCTGAGCATCTACTCTCAGATCCCAGTGGAATGGTAATGGTTCTGCTTGTGAACCTGTCTAAGTTAAGTTCTGAATCAAATCCCTACAAATAATTAATTTTGAAGCAGTAGTTTAACTTAGAGATTCTTTTTTCAATATCGGTACATAATTTATTTGTGCTCCAAGTAATTGACTGTATTTTTTTTTCTTGGAGCAAAAGGGGACTAGTTGAGTTCAACCTATGGTGCCCATCCTACATACAACCATGGGCTTAACCAGAAAGCTGTCCCGTAGCTAGTAAAGCTTTACTACTATTATTGCAGCCACGTCGCATCTCCACTGCAGCCTCAAGTGTGGAATTTCTTCGTTAAAAAAATTAGTTTGTGTGTTGGCAAGTGATTTTCCTGCTTAATTTCGGACCACGGTCTCTCTTTGGTCCCGATTACAATCTTGATCAAGATCACGTACCACCGCTCATTCACTGCACGATGTTGTCACTAGCTAGTACATCTCATTTCCATATATTCTAATTATCTGGTTTTTTAATAGCTATTTAAGGGTATAAACGAATAAATGAATTCCTATAAAGTTAAAATGTTGTTTTAGAAAAGTATTCCAAGAATATTTCATATAGAAAATTTTTTGTGCGAAATATACCGCTTTAGGAATTTGAAAAGCGTGCGATCCAAAATTCAGAATCAGAAAAGAAGGGAGCTGCTCCTATATTTCAGGTGAGACGAGTGTATTATTGACTCGCTGTAGGACCAGCATAAGAGTTTTTCATGCCGATGGTAATTGGGTTTCTTGTCCCATATCCGGTAATAGTGTGGTTACCACGCAAAACCGAGGAAAATTGACTTAATCAAAAATTTAATTTTCTAAAGAATTTTGAAGGTGGTCATGTTTATTCTCCGACGGTAACCGACAGTAAGGAAAATGCTGCGTGAAATGTAAAATTGTGACAAGGGAGGAAGAAAAGAATATCGTAAGGTTTATAGGCTTGTGTGTGATACAGATATTACACTCGTAGCTACGGTGCATCGATTGATGACCTACATACCTCTTAATCTATCTATATATCATCCATATAGCGGCAATAAATTAATAATCGTATGATGTTATGTACTAGAGAAGTAGTAACAGATCAAGAGTGGTCGTAATTTGTTAAACCTTGGAGACAGCACTAATGCTTCCCTGATCCGGCAGCTCGATGTCGTCCATGGACGACGACGTGTTCTTGAACCTGTACCAGCGCGCGCAGAGGAAGAAGTAGCACACGTTGGCCGCCGCGATGGCCGCCACCACCATGTAGAAGAGGTCGAGGCGGCCGTCGTCGAGGTCCTGCGCCAGCCACCCCGTGGTCCGGTGCACCGCCGCCACCATGAACCCGCTCGCGTAGCTCGCCACCGCGAACGCCATGAAGAAGAGCGCCCCGGCCACGCTCCTCATGTTCTCCGGGAACTGCTTGTAGTAGAGCTCCGTCTGCCCGATCGCCGCGAACGCCTCCGACATCCCGGCCACCACCTGCTGCGGCACCAGCCAGAACACGGACATCCTCAACCCCTTCGCGCCCAGCCGGCGGCGATGCTGCTCCACGGCTGCCGCCACCAGCATCGTCGCCACCGACAGCACCAGCCCGACCCCGATGCGCTGGAGCTGGCTGATGCCGCCCTCCCGCCCCGTCACCCGCCTCAGCGCCGGCACCACCACCCTGTCGTACACCGGGATCCACACCGTCAGCGCCATCATGTTGAACACCACCATCGACCCTGCCGGCACCTCGAACCCCGACGACCTCACCAGCCGCCGGTCCGTCTGCAGCGCCTGGAACACCACGTACGTGCCCAGCTGCGTCAGCACGATGAAGTAGACGATCCCCGACGACCACACCGGGATGATCCGCGCCAGGCACTTCACCTCCTCCACCTGCTGCACCGTGCACAGCCGCCACGGGCTCGCCGCCGCCGCCGTGTCCTCCGGCGTCACCACGGCCGCCTTGTCCAGGCACCGGAACTGGTCCGTGTACGCGATCTTGGCCACCAGCTTGCTCTGGTGCGGCGGGTCGAACAGGTCGTCGGCGGAGGCGGGGGAGGGGACGCGGCGCTTGCGGACGGCGGCGACGAGGACGCGGGCGAAGCTGGTGAATGGGCTGCCCTCGGGGCGGACGCGGACGTAGAGGCGGGTGCCCATGAAGAAGAGGGCGCAGGAGAGGCCCATGAGCGCGGCGGGGAGGGCGAGGCCGATGGCCCAGCTGACGTTGCTCTGGAGGTAGATGATGAGCGTGGCGGAGAGCATCATGGCGACGGTGAAGGTGAAGTAGTACCAGTTGAAGAAGCTGGCAATGCCGCGGCGGCCGGAGTCGGTGCGCGGGTCGAACTGGTCGGCGCCGAAGGCGAGGTTGCAGGGGCGGATGCCGCCGGCGCCGAGGACGAGGAAGGCGAAGGAGGCAAGGAGAGCGGCGAGCTGCCAGTGCGTGGGCCCGTGGCAAGGCGTACTAGAGGAGGTGCAGGGCGGGGGATGGAGAGATTGGACGGCGGCTGTGAGGGTGAGGAGGAGCATGCCGAGGAAGGAGGCGAGGGAGGCGGCGGCGATGGTGGCGTAGCGGCCGAGGAAGGTGTCGGAGAGGAAGGCGCCGAGGAGAGGGGCGAGGTTGGTGGTGCCGGCGAAGAAGTTGAGGAGGGTGGCGGCGTGGACGCTGTGGAGGTGGTAGACCGTCGTGAGGTAGACGAGCAGGTTGGCCGTGGTGCCGATGGTCCCCAGCTTCTCGAACGTCTCGTTCCCTATCACGTATGGCATCGACTTCCATCCTCGGTACCGCACGCTCTCCGACTCCTCCTTCTTCTCCATGGCTGCCTCCATCCTCAATCTCTCTCCAAGACTACCTAGCTAGCTAGCATGCGCAGAGCATGAGTCGACGTGAGCCCGGCTGGACCTATAAATAACCTAGCAGATGCAGAGTAGCAGGGCATCGACTGGCAGGTGCGACTGTCAATGCGTTTTAACATGATTAAAGACCTCTAATTCTATTTTTAAAAGGTCTCGCTCTTTCTTTTTTATTGATTTGGCTAGAATGGTCTTCTTTTCTACATATCCTGTATCAGCGTTCGATCCTAATCATAGTCACCTCAAAGATTTATGGCTTATGACGATGATATAAACGTGCGTTATAGATATTAAAGATTTTATTTTTTTCGTTTAATAAAAAATAAATTACTGTATCATGACACAATTCTAGCTGGTGTTAAATAAAAAGGTGAGTCTAGCCTGATCTATTAATTTACATTTTTGTTTCTGGATATTTTCTAACTATAGATCTCGTTTGCATCCTAGGTCGGACCCAGCAGAGTAGGACATCCATGACAAAGATATTTAGCACATATATGTCTACTTGTACTGCAGAAACAAAGTTCAATTGTGTTTGCCTCCCGTGTACCAGTAGTGAAACTGTGAAAGTACCATGTCCGGACACAGAGTTTATATGCTGACTGCAAAAACAGAGTTTAACTGATATCTGTCTTCCATTCATGCACAATGAAGTTCAATGTAAACAGATACTAACCTCTATTTTTAAATATATAAAATGTTGATTTTGTCTTTTGACTATTTATCTTATCCAAAAAATATGTTTGTATTATATTTATTTTGTTATGACTTGTTTTATCTTAAATATACTTTAAACATGACTTGTTATGATATGTTTTATCTTAAATATACTTTAAACATGACTTATATTTTTACATATTTACATTAAATTTATGAAAAAGATAAATATTAAACGTTATTTCTAAAAGTCAACAACGTCATACATTTTAAAATAAAGGAAGGATTAATTATACCGTGTGAAAGTCAATTTACACCACGTTAGTGCATACGTCTACTCCCTCTGTCTCAAAATTAGTGGATTCTTAGAATCATAAAAAATTAGTAGAGAAAGAAAAAAACCAAAATACCATTTATTAATGTAAAATTAGTATTAATTAGTGGATAGATAGAAAATATTAAAGGATAAAATTTCTCAATTTATGAATTGGTACTTAGGAGTATAGAAGTCAGTTTATTTTAAATAAATTTTAGACTCTAAAAATCAACTTATTTTGAAACTGATAAGGAAGAAGTATGATGATGAATCCATCCGTCCATCCATCAGCGAGTGTGTGTACGTAAGCACGTGTCAGAGACAAATAATTGAGGCAGGTTAATTAATTTGGGAGCTTGTGGGTCAAGCTACTACTAGCTGTACTGCGTGATTTTGCTACCTATAGTGTCCGATCCCTTGCGGGCGATCGATCGACGTATTTACTACTGTTCGGTAGGGCTTATTAATTTTGTTTATTTTTTTATAAGTATGTTTTCCGAACATTTAATTGTTAATTGATACGTTTTTTAAAAAAATTATATAAAAATATCTTAAAAATCAAATAAGTTTATTTTTTTAAATTTTTAATAGTTAATACTTAATTAATCACATAATAATAATGTTTTTTGTTTTACGTAGGACTTATAAACCATTGTCTAATGCTGAAACGAACACCACCTAAGTTAATGTCGGCCAGTATGAACGCATGTATATGCAGATTAGTCAAAACTGTGTTTTGTCCAGAAACTGTATATGGATGGATGTGTATGTACAACGTCATTTTTTCCATTTTTTTATTGAGGAAAATCGCCTGCTATATAGCAATTGCTAGTAGTAAGTTTGACTGGAGAGGCTGCAGTGAAGATGACTGATGATCAGCGATGCACTCCGGCGGCAAGTTGGTACTAGTAGCACTGACAGTCAAACAAGCTGCTTCACTAGTACTCCTGCTGCTGCAATAACTGCTGCTGCAATAAAAGAGAGATCTCTTAAGGTGTTTTACAAATATTCTTTACTATTAGTAAAATTAATTTAGATAGTTTATATTTTCATATCTAATAGATTTAGATTTATTTCTACTATCATCTTAACTATTAATAATAGAATAATTTTTCTACTAATAACAAAATTCATATATCAACGACTAAAATCACTTATAATAATAAAATACTTATGGTAAAATATTATCAATAAAAAGTATTATAAAGTTGCTCGAGATTCATTATGTACAGACTAGCGAGTACGCTGCTCTCCGGAACGGCCAACGAATCGACTATTCTGCCTTTCAGATTTCAACGTCAATGCAGGCAAGCAGCTATAGTTGCTACCCTGTCTACTGTCGATCAGCTGATTTGATTTTGTTTTTTCGGTCCAAAATAAGGGTATGTTTAATGTATATGGTCTAATTTGGTTTTATGGTGGATCTCAGATGGGTTCTGCTAGGGTATATTACCATCTCTACAATGTATATAGCAAGAAATGTATATGGCAAGAAGCGGTATTAAGGAAGCCCCCACGGTTGAATAGAATATTTACAGCCTAACCAACCCATGTCTCTTCTAGATCCGGCCAATTTTTCCTCACAGCCCCACACTAGAGCACCTCCATCTCCATGGCGAGGATCTTTAAGGCGTGGATCCGGCAACGACGGTAACGGTGCTCACGGGCGCGGATGGATCTGGTGCCGGCGCCGGCGCTCATGGGAGGAGGCGATGGCAGCAGCGTTCGTGACTCAATGGGAGGAGGCGATGGCAGGAACGTTCACGAACTCGGTGAGAGGAGGCGACGGCAGCAATGCTCATGGATATGGTGGGAGGAGGCGACGGCGGTGGCTCGTGCGATTAGATCTGCAATGGCGGCGGCTTGCACGATTGGATCTGCGCAGACGAATCCGGCGGTGGCAGCGACGCTCGCAGGCGCACTCGTGGATGTGGCAAGAGCGGGCGGATCCGGCAACGGCAACTCCATGCAGGTGCCCTTTGGTTTGTTCCTAGCCTTCTTCCCCTTTCCCATGATGGCAACCAATTGTATTGGAGAGAGATAGACTAGTAGTAGCATGGGAGAGGAAAAGAGTGATGAATTTTTTATTGCTTGTGACCGGTCCTTATGCATAAGGCTAGCTCATCCAAAGTTCTCCTATAAAAACTATGTCCACAATGTATATGTCGGAGGATGGAACTCCAACCGCGGGGAGTCTGGGGACCCCCCTTTGAGGTTCGGCCAGGGGAGTTGTTCCAGGACGGCTGCGGTGTCCGGTGGATATGTGCTCAGGCCCGGGGACCCGAGCTGAGAGATGGCACACAAGGGAGACAGGAGACTTATACAGGTTCGGGCCGCGCGGAGACGTAATACCCTACTCCTGTGTGTTTTGCTATGTGGGAGAATGTGGTTTGCTGTTATAAGATGAACTCAAGGTGCTCAGGAGCTAGCCGCTCTCCGGGAAGAAGAGAGACCGAGAGCGAGAGAAAGCCAGAGAGACCGGGGAAAGAGCCTCCGAGAGTAGCTCGAGAGAGAGCGAGAACCAGAGATTGAGAGTCCCCCTAGATCGAGAGTCGCCCCAGATCGAGAGTCCTCAGACCCCCTTCCCTGTAGGCATGGATCCTCCTTTCATCGATCAAGGGGAGTCCACAGTGCCCAGTACACAGAGAAAGCTAGCTACGATTTGTCTTGTCACACGCACGTGGCCGCCTGCCATGCCGCGCCGGAGGGACGTCTAGTCGCCGCCTGGCTCGGCTGCTGCGGGCGACTGGAGTTGGTCTGCTGCAGGCAACTAAATCGTGGAGATGTGACAGCGCACGCCCTCGCCGCCGAAGTCAAAAGTCTCTGACTGCACAGGCATGTGTCCACAGGGGGCCATCATGAGAGGCCCACGCGTGGCCGAGCGGGCGACAGGGGCGACACGCCCCGTCGTCTCGTCATTAATGCAGGTAGTTGGAGAGTTGGTCCGCTCGAGTCCCTCTTCCGCCCGGGGCAGAGAGCTCATCGAGCCCTCCGTGCACACAGGGCTCCAAGCTCCTCGGGGACGGAAGATATGAGTCCGGGGCTCGGGGAACGGGGCCCGGGACCAGGGATGTCTTTGTAATGTGCCCCAGGACCGAGCCTGTGAGTCCCGGGACTGAGGGCGAGACCCGGGGCCCGGGAACGTCCCGGTGTGCCCCCAGGCCGAGCCTGTGAGACTCGGGCCCAGGGAGCGAGACCTGGGGCCCGGGAATGGAGCCTGTGGGACCCGGGACCGGGCAGCGAGACCCAGGGCCCGGGCACGGAGCTTCCCGGGACCGGGGACGAGACCTGGGGCCCGGGCATGGAGCCTGTGGGCCCCGGGACCGGGCACAGAGGAGTGCCCCTTCTTGAGAATGCCCCCGGGACCCGGGGTGGATGTGGGCGCCCGTCGCGAGGCGCTCGGAGAAGGCGCACCCGGGCCCGGGCAGTGCTCGGGCCCCAGGTACTTGGCGGGAAGAAGGCTGTAGCCGGCCGTCACCGGTGCAGAATGTGGGCCCGGAGGAGCTGACGTGGCCGAAGATCCACGCGTCCCCGGGGACTGTGGGACCCCCAGTCCCGTTTCGCCGACAGTATAAGTAGGCTATATGGGCTTAAGACTTCCTCCTATTTCTACATTGTGGATGCCCTAAAGACAAGGCTTCAAATCAAGCTCCAAGTATTTGAACAAGCTACAAGTGTTCTAATTGAATTCGAGCCTTAAGTTCAAGTCTTCGAATCAAGCTTAGGATTTCTAGCCAGGTTCATGCCTCAAAGCCGAAATCAAGCCTATGAATCGATCTCAAGTCCTCGTGGCAAGTTTAAATCATCATGTCAAGTTTAAGTTCTCCAAAGAGCTTCAAGACCTCAAATTAAGCATCATCTAATTCAAAGATTGACAACTGGATACTCTTCGTCAACCCCCATGGGAATTGGGCAATGCTTGATTGTGTCAGCACACCGTTAATTATACTCGGGCATTTGCTGAGGAGGGAGCTGCTGTTAAGGAGTTTGCGTTAAGTTGTCCCCACACATACTCGAACTCCTGCATAGCTCTAAGTGGGTCATGTAAACAAAGGATAGAAAAGGAATTTTTAAGGGTAGAAGAGGAATTTTTCCTTTTTCCATCCATCTATAAATAACCATGAGGAGGTAAACCCGATAAGGAGATTTTCTCTCTCTTTTCCTCACACATGGCCAAGCTTTTTCTTTTTCTCCTTCTCCACTATAAATGTCAGATCCTAAACTAATTCGATAAGGATACACGGAAAAAACACATTTTTTTATATCTCTTTTGTTTGTAGTCTAAGGTCATAATAAGTTATATTTATCAGGTAGAGATTGAACAGGCAGGCAGGCAGCATGAAGTGAATTAAGCGAGAGCAGCTTCTGGATGCAGCCAGGTGCATGATCTGTCTGTCGAGACCAATATATATACATGCTAGCTACTGCTTATCGGTCGATCGAAGATATCAACACATGTACCCCGGCCGGTCGATCTAACCTAGCCTTTTGCCCTTAATCATGCATCCATCGTTATCATCTACTCCTATATCATATGGATCATCACCACGCGCCAATATATCCGGGAGGCCCAGTGGGAAGGCAGGCAACACTTAAGCATGCAGTGGATGATCGATGCTCTGAATAGACAGATACCCTTAAGACTAATGATCGATCGATGTGATACTACTAGCTACTTCTAATACTAGTGCACATCACAGTCGTCGATCGATATCATATATAAGTGCACATATATATGATGCGACTGTATATAATTCATGAGAGAGAAGAACATTAGCTAGCTCTGACTCAACGTTTCCTTACACGCATGCTTTCAATTCGTGCACCACTGCCTATGTCACACTCTCTACGGACCATCGATAGTCAAAGCTTGTCACTCGTTAGAAAACCAACATGTACTAAAATAGACATGATATCTCTAGCACAGTAATTATGGGGACTTCTCTTTAATCCAACATAATTATAACATATCAAGGTGTCCACGACCATCAACCAGTACACCGTTGACTAGTCGTTCCCTCGTCTATGCTAAATCACCGTACGGTTATAACAGGTGTAATCTCTCTATTTAAAAGAGAGACTAGGATAAAAGTCTAACTTTAATTCTATGTTATATCTATTATAACTCTAAATACTATTTTGTAATCAGCTACATACACATATTTAATGTATACTCTAACATAACTTGTCACTAATAAGATCAGAAGCTAATATACTAGCTAGGTGGATCGTCTATGTCTGTCAGTCTCGATCGATCGATCATCCCCATATATGCAAGATCGATAAATCGATCTGTACATTATATGCTGTACTGTGGCTGTATGTGAATGGGCCAATCTGAATGTGCTGCCTTTAGTTTCCCCCTTTCACAAGAGCGAGAAGAATCTTGTCAAAGTTGTACGAAGCTAAAGGCTAGCTTAGCTGCAGCGTACCGGCCGTCACGCTGCCACCCTGCACTGCTGAGAGCAACGTACGTCTACCTCATACGTACGTGTATATATAAACTCAGCCGTACGTCTACATTACATTTCTCGATCGAACGAGCTAGATAGTGTATATATATATATATATATATATATATATATATATATATATATATATACGGTCCATGAATTAATTAATTGGCAGATATATATCTGCAGATTCTCGTCTCGAGTCCTGACAAATTAAATTAATATCAATCGTGTCTGTCGATCGATCGTTCAATTCAATTTGTCCTTGGCAACCAGAGGGCGCCCGAGACAGACCGCTTCTAGATCCTTTAGACAACGATGTCCCTCGACCATGCATGCACATATATTTGAGTACTATTTTCTCAAATTAATTACTCCATTTAATTTTAATTTGCCAAATATCAAAAGATCGTTTTCGTAACGTAACCGATCGAGTACGTACTGACAATCAACTACTCATTTACTCTAGATCGACATACATGTGGGCCAGGATTTTGACAGTAGCACCTGTTGCTGCGGTTATGGCCCTTTTTTACACTAAATATATTTATTTTATAAATTGCGTGGTAACTCCACCAAATTTAAACTTTAAATTAACAGTAATTTAATTCTTTTATAAATTTAATTTGACTTTTTACGATTTAATGTGATTATACGTTTACTACTGGTTGATTCGATTTACTATGCTTACTGCTGGTGTATGATAAGCCAGCCCTTACACCCTACATGCGGGACATATATATATATACTCTAAGCTAGCAAATTGAAGGTATAGTCTTTTGCAATCAATCAATGATCGATTCATCATTACTGAGTAGTATCTGGTTATTTTAGTGGCCGTCGTGCCGTGCGTATATATGTTGTCTAGCTAGCTATATTACTCCAATAATTAACTAATGACGAGGAGATCGCGACACGAAAGAACATATATACAGATGGACAAAGTATTCATAAACAAGGTATTCAAGGTATGCACGTACCATCGATATATAAATGCAATGATATCTCAGTCGATGACCAGTCACTAGTCAAGTAACTAGCTTGTATTGATCCTAAACAATAATAGTTTCAAATAAATCCTAAACTATAAACTATATGAGAGCGGGTTAATTAATTTGTGTACCATCAAGATCAATAAGTACTCACCCCAATCATAAATAAGTAACGTTTTTAATATGCAGTCAACAAGTTTAAACTCTGGCTAGTATAGTAATATCTTTTTGAATAATTTTGATTCAACTTTTAAAAATAGTACGGTTAAAACTACTTTTAAAATATTAAAACTTTTATAGATTTTTTAGATTCTATATATGTATAGAGAGAGTAGTGAATACCGTGTCGATGTCGAAAACGACCCTTATTTATGGCCTAAGTTAGCAGAAGCTAGGGGATTCTTACCATCATCATTATTTCTGGCATGCAATGGAATCATTTGAACAACACACACCATGCAAGTACTAGTCCTACTAATTAATCTATCCTCATCGATTATTACTGTGTCTACATATTCACCACAATTGTAGTACTCCCTCCAGTTCTATATTTTCTTTTGTTTTGGACACAATCTTATTTACTCCTACCAAGGAATAATTAATTAATTAAGGTGTCTATTTCCTTTTCTGTCCATATTATTAAAATAACTTTAAATTCAACTAACGTTTCTCTACCGTTGGAAACAGCAGCAGATTAACTATAAGGGGTAAACATGTTTAATTAAAACGTTCGCCAATCTTTTTAAATACAAAAATTTTCGTTTTATCTGCAAAATGCTTCAACGAAAGAAAATATGGAACCAGATAAAGTAGCTAGCAGCCGGACGGTGTTCGTGGCTGCTAGCTAGGGATACAGTAGGTGTCAATAGTCGTATCTTTGCTTGACATGAACATACATGCATGGACCTCTTGATTATATATTGTAGTTTGCATCTATATACTAGTATTACTGTCGCTGTACCATTAATTTCCGGATTCCTCCCGGAAACCCGCATGCGGTACACAATTTCTGATCGAAGGAGTACTATATATACCAACAAGCAAGCAAGGTTTATCTTAATTTAGTTAATTAACTAAAACTTGTGACCATGCATGCACGAGAAAGAAACCAAGGACCATGCATATATGCACATGTATTCATATGACCGATCGATGTATGGGCTTAATTTATTATTACTCTTAGTCTTTTTACTCCATTAGTAGTAGCCATAGCTAAGTAGGGTAGCAAAGTTGACTACAGAGATTGATTGAAAGGAACAAGATGACTGAATGATTGTATGAATGATTATTTGATGACTAGCATGAGATATACTCCAGCTCCTAGACTACTGGTATTAATTAATACTTAATACTTTCTCCGTTCTTAAATAAATACAATTCTAGTATTTAAATTTTATTCAAAAAAAAATACAATTCTACAGAAGTACTACTCCTACCTATCATCCCCTCATTTAAAACTTTTCTCATCTTACCCTAGCTACCCTACCATTTCCAACAATATCTCATTTATAAGAGACATCTGGTCATTTTTTCCCTACTAATTTGTCTTTTAAGTGCTGTACTTGTATTCTATTTGGAACAACACAATTTACTATCTCTCACTACCAGAAAACCGAGATTTCGTGAGGGTTAAAATACCGTTACGAAAAAATTTTCGTGACGATGCACCCTCACGGAAAACCCCTCACGAATCAGAAGCCAGAAAAATAACATTCCTGGTGGTTAACCGTCACAAAAATTACGAGGCCACTCGGTCTGTATTTCGTGATGGTGGGTGCTCATCGTCACGAAAATTAACTTCCCAGGAGGTCACCCATCCTCTCGCCTAAGCACGCTTAACTTCGGAGTTTTGACAGGAGCCGGTGTTTTAGTGCTAGTATAATCGCATCTGAAATGCTCACGCTGTCGGTGGGTTTAGTTTTTTCTTGTCCAAGTAGAGGGGTGATGGTACTGCACATTATTTCGTGAAGGGACAATCATTTTCGTGACGGTTTAAAAATACCTTCATAAAAACAACTACTTTTCGTGGCGGTGTGTCAAGCACCGTCACGAAAATATGTTTTCGTGATAGGTTTTGCTGCACCGTCACGAAAATTGTGATTTTCGTGGCGGTGTGTATAATACTCTCACGAAAATTCAACATCGTCACGAAATCTCGATTTTCTGGTAGTGTCTGTTCTAAAATAGTTATCTTTCTAGGTTTAAAATTTGTCCTAAAATAGTTGTTACTTTAAAATACTAATCGTCCCATCAATTACCTCCTATTTAAATTTCTCTTCATTCTACCTTTAACCGTTCTCTCACTCCCAACCATACATCATTTAAAAGGACATTATAATTTTTTTAAAACCTTATTATATAATTGTCGGCGAAATGGGACTAGGGGTCCCCCAGTCCCCCGGGACGCGAGGGTCTTCGGCCACGGCAAATACTCCGGAGTCCACATTCTGCGCAAGAAGAGACCGGCTACGGCCGCTCTCCCACCAAGTATCCAGGGCCCCGGGCACTGGCCGGGCCCGGACAAGCATCCCTCGGTCCTGGGCGCCGGTCGCCCCGGACCTGGATGCTGAATCCCGACTGGACTGCTCCCGGGTGCCCATTGCTCCCGGGGGCCGATGCCCGGCCACGGGGCCGACTGCCGACGGCCCCGGAGCCGATGCCGACTGCTCCCGGGTGCCGACTGCCCCGGTGCCGACTGCCGATGGCCCCGGAGCCGGTGCCGACTGCTCCGGTGCCGATGCCGACTGCCGACGGCCCCGGAGCCGATGCCAACTGCTCCCGGGTGCCGACTGCCCCGATGCCGACTGCCCGGGTGCCGGCTGCCCCGGTGCCGACTGCCCCCGATCACCTCGGCCCCGAAGTGCGGCCCCGAGAGCCGATCGCCTCGGCTTGCCGGGCCGATCTACCCGAAGAACTCTAGCGGACAACTCTCCAACTACCTACTTTAACGATGAGGCGACGGGGCGTGACACGCCTGTCGCCCGCTCCTGTGCAGTCAGAGCCTTTTGGACTACGGAGACCCATTTCACTGTGCAATCGCTGTTCACAGTCAGAGCCTTTTGACTTGGAGGCGTGCGCCGTCACGTCTCCCGGCTCCATCACATCCTCACGACTCTACCGCCCGCTACATACCTGCTCCGGCGTGGGCGTCGCAGGCAGACAGGGGCGACGGGACGCTCCTCCAACTCCGGCGTGGGCGTCGCAGGCGGAGGGGCGCACAGGAGAGCTCACCGGAAAATATCTCCCTCCGCGTACCGGCACTGTGGACTCCCCTCGCCTATAAAGGAGGATCCATGCCACTTTTAGGGGGGGCCCTCGGACTGAGAAAAACTGGAGCTCTCTCTAACTCTTGTCTCCCGAGGTCATTCTCCAGCGACTGCACTTCTTCTCCGGCTCCGGCAGTGAGCTAGCTTCACTTTGTAACTACCATACCACATTCATCCACCTCATAGCATACACACAGGAGTAGGGTATTACGCTCCGGCGGCCCGAACCTGTATAAATCCTCCCGTCTCCTCTGTGTGCCACTCGGTTTCTCCCGTTCTCGTCTTCTCCAACGCCCTATCTTCCTCGTACACGCCCTGAGAACCACTCCCCTGGCCGAATCTCAAAAGGGGGGTCTCCCGACTTCCCGCCGTCTGAGGTTTCATCCTCCGACAGCTGGCGCGCCAGGTAGGGGGAGTTTTCTTCCTCAGGTGGGACGCCGACATTCCCGACACCGACGCCCTTCATGGCTGGAGGCCATCGTCCGCGGGATTCCGACGAGGAGTCCGGCGACTACACCCTGCTGGGCAACGTTAGCCCAGAGGCAAGCCCGCCACCTTCTCCCTCTTCGCCTTCCTGGGGGCGCACGGCGCGTACCCGGCGGGCAAAGCGCGCCCCGCGGCGGCCTGGTAGTGCGGCCTCGGCCCCTTCCCTCGCGGAGGGGGCCGGCAAGTGCCCCGCCGGGTCTGCCGCCGCCTCATCCATGAGGCGCGAACAAAGGCGCCGCCCCACGGCGCGTCGCTGCCTCAACTTTCATTCGGCGACACCGCAGGAGGCCTCTTGGCGGCGGAAGCTCTCCTGCGCCACCCCCCGACATTTGCCGGGAGTGGAGGCCGGAGCGGCGATGGATTAGCGAGATCGCGACCTGGTAGCACCGCCCACCGCCGGGTCGCCGCCGGCAGCCATACAAGCGCTGGGACCTCCGACCGCGCGACTTCTAGCGCGAGCCGGCCGACCGCCCCGAGCCAGAACAAATCCCGGGGCACGGGCGACCTCCGTAACCGGCTCGACCGGACCCGGGCCCACGAGGACGCCCGGGTCACAATGGAGCGCCAGCGTGAGCGGCGCAAGGACGCCGCCAGGCATTCCGAGGCCCCGGCCTCCAGCTCCGAACCACTAGTGGGAAACCGCTATTCGTCGCCAGAGCCACCCAGTACGGCTGCTCGGGTTGCCTGGCGCTCTCCCAGGCCTGCGGCAGGTTCGCTGGCCGGCTATGTTCCGGCCCAACTTGCCGGAGAAGTACGATGGCTCCGTGGATCCCACGGAGTTCTTGCAGATATACGCCACCGCCATCCCGTGCGGCGGGCGGGGACGAGACGGTGATGGTGAACTATTTCCCCGTCGCCCCTCAAGGCCCAGGCTCGCTCCTGGATGATAAGACCTCCCCGAGGGATCCATCCGCTCGTGGGAGAAACCTTTGCCACCAGTTTGTGGCAAATTTCCAGGGCACCTCCCGCGCCCTGGGACAGAAGCGAACCTCCACGCCCTACGTCAGAGTAGGGGTGAGGCGCTGAGGCACTTTCCTACAGCGTTTCAGCCAGGTACGCAACACAATCCCTCACATCGCCCCCCACGCGGTTATCCACGCGTTTCGTTCGGCGTGCGCGACCAGCGCATGCTCGAAAAGATGGGCACCCACGACGTCCAAAACCACGGCGGAACTGTTCAGTCTTGCCGACCACTGCGCCGCAAGGAGGAAGCCCGGGCGTGGAACAAGTCGCATCCTGAGAATCCTCGCCGAGGGCTCGGCGAAGAGGCCGAGGCCTCACGTTCCGCGGCGCGGCGGGACAGGCGGAAGCGCCAGAAGGGCAAGGAGGTCGCCGAGAACTTCGCCTTGGCGGCGTCTGGTGGCCCCCGGGGCCGCGCCGCCCGCCAAGACGACTACGGCGGCAAGCGGCAGAAGGCTTAGCGTGCGCCACCGGCTGCGGGCCGGAAGTGTGCTCCGTCCACGAGACGGACCGCCCACGACCTCACGAGTGACCGCGCCGTCCAGAACCTGGCCGAGCGCACTAAGAAGTTCCAATTGAGCGGCAGCAGGACAAGCCCGCTCCCAATCCAGAGCAGCCTCTCGAGTTCCAAGAACCCGAGAATGTCATCGCCACCCTCGACGGCGGGGCACACGCTCACTCCTCGCGCCGTGGCTTCAAGGCCATGAAGCGCGAGCTGTTAGCCGCAACCCCGGGGCCAGCGGCGTCCCGGAGGCTGAAGTGGTCGGACAGTACGATCACCTTCGGCCCCGCGGACCATCCAGCCCGGGTACCTGGGGAGGGACAGCTCGCCCTCGCGGTCTCCCCCACCATATGCAACGTGAAGGTGGGCCGCGTCCTCGTCGACGGGGGCGCCGCCCTCAACATCCTTTCCCCCGAGGTCTTTGAGAAGATCAAGGCCCCAGGGATGAATCTCTCGCCCTCGTCGCCCATCATCGGGATTACGAAGGGCCTCGCTTGGCCCCTCGGGCAGGTCTCTTTGCCCGTCACCTTCGGTGACCGTGGCAACTTCCGCACGAGCACGTCATTTTCGACGTTGCCGAGTGCAACCTCCCGTACAACGCGGTCCTTGGACGCCCCGCGTTGGTGAAGTTTATGGCTGTTACGCACTACGCGTACCTAACCATGAAGCTCCCAGGCCCCTCCGGCCCGATCACAGTTCTTGGGGACGTGAAAGCCGCCCCCCCGTGCGCCGAGCAGCGTGCGGCCGACATCGCCCCCGCAGCTCCTGACGTGGCGGGGGGCGCGGGGCCTTCGCTACGCCGCGCCCCCAAGCCGCGCATCGTCGCCACCGATGCAGAGCTAGTCAAGGAGGTAGTCCTTGGTGACGACCCGTCCCGGACCGTCAAGGTTGGCGGTTCGCTGGACGACAAATAGGAAAGCGCGCTCATCGCCTTCCTCCGGGCAAAACACCGATGTCTTCGCCTGGCAACCGTCGGACATGCCCGGGGTCCCCTAGGGGGGTGATTGAGCACCGCTTGGCCATCCGCGAGGCTCGCGCCCGGTGCGGCAGAAGGTACGACGACAGGCCCCAGAGCGCCAGGCCTTCGTCCGTGAGGAGATCGACAAACTTCTCGCGGCCGCTTCATCGTGAGGTCGTCCACCCGGAATGGCTGGCCAACCCAGTCGTCGTCCCCAAATCCAACGGGAAGCTGCGAATGTGCATAGACTACACCGACCTCAACAAGGCTTGCCCCAAAGATCCATTCCCTCTGCCTCGCATAGACCAGATAGTCGACTCCACCGCGGGGTGCGACCTCTTGTGCTTCCTTGACGCTTATGCAGGATACCATCAGATCCGCATGGCAGAGGAGGATGAGGAAAAAACTTCTTTTATTACCCCCCAGGGGGCCTTTTGTTATATGTGCATGCCTTTCGGGTTAAAGAATGCTTGTTCCACTTTCCAGCGGGCTGTCCGTGTAACATTTGAATCGCAGCTAGGTCGCAACATGGAGGCTTACGTCGACGATTTGGTGTTGAAGTCGCGCGACCGCGCCACTCTGCTCCATGATCTGGCCGAGACGTTCAGTAACCTTCGATGCACAAGGATGAAGCTGAACCCGGACAAGTGCGTCTTCGGGGTCCCGGCCGGCAAGCTCCTCGGGTTCCTCGTGTCCAGCCGCGGCATTGAGGCAAACCCGGAGAAGATAGCGGCAATCGACCGCATGCGCCCCCCGACGAGGCTACGGGAGGCCCAGAAGCTGACCGGGTGCGTGGCCGCACTAGGTCGTTTCATCTCCAGGCTTGGGGAGCGTGCCCTCCCCCTATTCAAACTTCTCAAGAAATCCGGGCAGTTCGCCTGGACGGATGAGGCGGATCAAGCCCTTGATGAGCTCAAGAGGTACCTGACTACGCCCCCTGTCCTCGTGGCACCGGCACCAGACGAGCCTTTGTTGCTCTACATCGCGGCAACCCCGCAGGTGGTAAGCGCGGCGCTCGTCGTCGAGCGCCCCTTGCCAAGCAGGCGGGCGACCCGGGATTCACCTCCCGGGCCCGCCACCGCGGAGCCCGAACCTGGGCAGCCTCGCCAAGGCGAGTGCGAGCCCGGGGACGCGGCGCCCGGGACCATCCCAACATTACACCCGGGGCCCCAATGTCCCAGCTCCATACCTGTTCCCATAGGCGAGAGCTCGCTCCCTCCCGGGGGAGCTGAGCCCGGACCCCCGGCCCTTGTCTGGCCGGCTTCGGGAAACACGCAACAGAAGCCGGTGTACTTCGTCAGCGAGGTACTCCGTGACGCCAAATCGCGCTATCCCCAGGCGCAAAAGATGCTCTACGCAGTTCTCATCGCATCCAGGAAACTTCGCCACTACTTCCAGGCGCACAAGGTGTCCGTAGTCACATCCTTCCCCCTCGGGCAGATATTGCATAACCGGGAGGGAACGGGCCGCGTCGCTAAGTGGGCGGTCGAGCTCGCCGAGTTCGACCTCCACTTCCAAGCGCGCCACGCCATCAAAAGCCAAGTCCTAGCGGATTTTCTGGCGGAGTGGACGCCGGGACCCGAGCCGGATCCTGTGCTGGACGCCGGATTCCCGGCCCCCGAGCTGCCGCCCGACCTGCGCCTCCACTGGATAATGAACTTCGACGGCTCCTGCGCCCGGCGCGCTTGTCGCCCCAGCGCCGGGGCCGGGGTCGTCCTCGTATCGCCCGCCGGGGATGAGTTCCGCTTCGTCGTCCACCTCAACTTCGGAGCCACCAACAACATGGCCGAGTACGAGGGCCTTCTCGCCGGCCTCCGGGCCGCGATCGCCCTCGGGGTGCGACGGATGTGCGCGCAAGGCGACTTCGAGCTCGTCATCAACCAGGTGTCCGGGGAGTACCAGACCCTGGACCCCCAGTTGGCCGCATATGTGGACGAAGTGCGGAGGCTTGAGCGCCGTTTCGACGACCTCACGCTTCGCCACGTCCCTCGCAGTTGCAACCTAGCCGCCGACGAGCTCTCAAGGCTGGCTTCCTCGCGGGCGTCAGTCCCCTCGGGGGTTTTCCAGGAAGCCCTCGAGACCCCCTCGGCGCGCTCACCCGGGACCTCGGGCTCAGCCCCTGAGCCCGGGTCCGAGCCTGACACGCGCTCCCGGCCCCAGGATTTGGTCCTCGCGGCCGGACCCAGCGCGCCTTCCTGGATGGACGAAATCCGGGCATATCTTCTCCGAGCACATCTTCCCGAAGACGACGTGGAAGCAGAAAGGATCGCTCGCTTATCTAAGCGCTATGTCCTGGTAGAAGGGGACCTCTACCGGCGTGGCGCCAACGGCGTCCTTCTCAAGTGCGTTCCGCGCGGCTCTGGAGTCGAGATCCTCGCCGACATCCACGAAGGGGAGTGTGGCAGTCACGCCGCATTTCGATCTCTGGTCGGTAAGGCTTTCCGGCAGGGATTTTATTGGCCCACGGCCTTGCAGGACGCGTTCGACCTCGTCCAGCGCTGCCGCGCGTGCCAGTTTCATGCCAAACAGAGCCACCAGCCGGCGCAAGCACTCCAGATGATCCCCCTGTCCTGGCCCTTCGCGGTCTGGGGACTCGATATCCTCGGCCCCTTTCCCCGGGCAGTCGGGGGTTATCGGCATCTCTATGTCGCCATCGACAAGTTCACGAAGTGGCCGGAGGCGTTCCCCGTAATCGACATCGACAAGCACTCAGCGCTCAAGTTCATCCGGGGAATCACCAGCCGCTTCGGGATCCCCAACCGCATTATCACCGACAACGGCACGCAGTTCACGAGCGAGCTCTTCGGCGAATACTGCTCCGACATCGGCATCAAGCTCTGCTTCGCCTCCCCTGCCCACCCTGCCAGCAATGGGCAGGCCGAGAGGGCAAACGCTGAGATCCTACGGGGCCTCAAGACAAGGTCCTACAACGACCTCAAGAAACACGGCGTCAAGTGGATCGACGAGCTCCCAGCGGTCTTGTGGGCCAATCGTACCACACCGAGCCGGGCGACCGGGGAGACCCCGTTCTTCCTGGTATACGGGGCCGAGGCCGTTCTGCCGTCAGAACTCACCTTCGGCTCCCCCCGGGTACAGCGCTACAGCGACAACATCGACCACGACAACATGCAGCTCGACAACCTCGACTTCCTCGAGGAGCGAAGACGACGCGCCTCGCTCCGAGTCGCCCGTTACCAGCAAAGCCTTAGACGCTATCACCAGCGCAAGGTTCGGGCCCGATCACTCCAGGTCGGGGACCTAGTCCTCCGCCGTGTCCTTACACGTGCCGGAAAGAATAAGCTTTCCCCCATGTGGGAAGGCCCCTTCCTGGTGATCGGTGTCTCCCGACCGGGCTCGGTAAGACTGGGCCAGGAGGATGGGACCCCGCTTCCCAATCCCTGGAATATCGAACATCTTCGCAAGTTTTATCCATAAGCATATCCTGTAAGTTACGGGAGGCTTGGGCCAGCGCCGGTTTTCTTCCAATATCGGCGCTGGCCGGGGGCCCCCATACGTATTCGCCTTCGTATATAGCTTTTTAATATCTTTCCCTTCGTATATAGCTTTTTAATACCTTTCCCGGTGTCGTCCTTTTGTCTGTTTCCATGTGTTGCGCTCGTGGCTGTCTCGTTCCTTTGGGGGCATAATCGGGCCGCGCCCGTGCGACGGTTGGGGTTCGCACATTACCATCAGTTCCCTACTGACGAGTAACCGCATCCCGACGTGCTAGGTTCAAGACGTTGTCGAGCTGGCGGGGACCTAAGGGCGCCCTCCGGGAGGCGCCCCGGGTCCCGGCGACTCCGGCGCCTTACCTGGCTAGCTTCGAGGTCGGTTCTTTCCGGAGGTAGGGGGTGAAATGGTTATGCGTGATCTTTTCCTCCGCACGGTCGCGGCTCTGAGGGCCCGTTCGGGAGATGATCGACGCCACGATTCGTAGCATGGAGTGGGCAAGGGAGCGAGCCAGATACTCTCACAATTTGCTGTGCGCAGATTAGACCCGACGGGCTCAAGAGGGGGACCCAGGGTCACACCCCGGAACGTCATTGGACCCGACCGAGGTGAATGTGCGGGGAAGTGTTCCGGGACTGGCCTCGGGCCCGGCCTGGGGGCCCCTCCCCCAGATTTATCCCCGGCGGTGATTCTCGGCACTGGGGCTAGCAGCTCCCCCGGACCCGGGCTCGTGCTCTCGCGGAACCATGCTATCTTGACTGACAATCCAGGCTCCTCCCGGGACGGGCAACTGCTAAGCCCGCGGCACTCGGGAGCCAATCTCCCGGGGCGGGCGGCGCGGGAGTCGTGGGAGGCCAAGTAACGGCCGCTTCCCGCGTGGAGGAGTGGAGCTCGGACCGTCCGCTTGGGAATCGGACAGTCCGGACTGCCCTGATTGGGACTTAACCGTCCTAGGGACTGAGTTCCCAGGGCGAGCGATTACGCTGGGCCCCAAGGAGGGCTTACACGCAGCGACCGATCACAGCCGCCGGGCTCGGACTCAGGCGACACCCGGCGCTCGGCGTTCCCGGGCCCGGGATGTCAAGACGAACAAAAACAAGTATTGAGCATCCAGGGCGCGAAGGCCCGAAAACAGGCAAAAGCCAAGCGCAAGCACGAGCGGAGGGCCGGAGATGTCGTCGCACGGGGGGAGATCGCTCGCCTCCATCGGACCGGACCGCGGATGACGTCGGAAGGCAACCGGCGTCTTCGCCGGACTCGTCGGTCCCCGGATCCTCGAAGCGATCCCCCCGCTCGAAGAACCCCGCCGTCGTGGCTGCGGCGTCGGCCACGGCCTCGAAATCGGCCGCGCGCTTCCGGGAGGCCTCGGCCTCCCATTCCATCTCCACCGACCAGGACTCGGCGGCCTTCACCGCCGGCTCGCGTGCAAGGATCTCGCGCTTCCGGACCGCGAGCCCGGCCTCTCGGGTCCAGACGCGATCTTTCCGAAAAGTTGTTTTCTTCCCCCGCGCCCCCCTCTTGGACCGAGCGCAGGAGGACTCGTCGACGGCGGATTTGGCGGCGCCCTTCAGCCAGATGCCGCGCCCTCCATCTCCGGCCGGTCTTCCGCGGATCGTCTGGATTCGGACGGTCCGATCCGTGGAAGGACGGTCCGATCGCCGGGTTGCCACGAAGGACCCGGTCGCAACTATGCGGGCGGTCAATTGCCGCATCACTATCGCGATCGCTGCCCGTCTGCTCTCGACGATCCTCCCGGACCGGGGCGGACTTCCGCTGCTCCCGCGGGCTGCCGCCTGCGCTTGGCCGGCGGCAACCGCCATCTGCTCCAGCACGGAGTGGAGCGTTGCGCGTCCGCGCGCTGCTCCTGATTCACCGGGCAGCGAAAACTACCAGGGCCCGCCCCCTCCTCGCGGAAGACGTCTCGCCCTGGCATTCCCCTCTTCTTCGGCAGCAGAAACATCAGCCAGTTCCGCGACGGCCTGCTCCGGCATGGCCGCCGCGGCCTCCAGGCTCATTACCGCACAATGCAGTAACCGCGACGGCGACCCGGGGTCCGCACAGCTCCAGGAAGGTGGCGGCCGATACAACGGCCGCCGAGGCAACATTCTTCGCCTCTTGCGCACCGGCAATCCCAGGTGGCCCACATTCTCCCGTCGGATGGCGGCCCACGAGGTGCTCGACGGGTCGACGGTCCCTGCCTCCGTTGCAGCGGTCTCGGCCACGACCCCCCACGCCTCCTCGCGAACCACCGCGACTTCCTCAAAATTTTCACAGCCGGACAGGGCGCGAGTACCTGGACAGCATCGCCTTGGCGAGCTCAAGTCCGGGGAAGTCATCCCGATACCATCAAATATTTCCAGCCCGGGGCCCCCGGGTCCAGGACACGTATCCTCCGCATCACCGCCGGGGCCTCCGGGTCCCGGCCATATCTGTTCCCAGTAAGCCAAGCTACACCAGTCCATGGCGAACCAGGCGCACCCCGCGTCCCCTCTTTTCTTCAAGACGTGGCCCTGTTCCTGCCCGGGGCAGATCCCGGCCGAGCAACAGGGCCAGGGGCCACTGTCGGCGAAATGGGACTAGGGGTCCCCCAGTCCCCGGGGACGCGAGGGTCTTCGGCCACGGCAAATACTCCGGAGTCCACATTCTGCGCAAGAAGAGACCGGCTACGGCCGCTCTCCCACCAAGTATCCAGGGGCCGGGCACTGCCGGGCCTGGACAAGCATCCCTCGGTCCCGGGCGCCGGTCGCCCCGGACCTGGATGCTGAATCCCGACTGGACTGCTCCGGGTGCCGATTGCTCCGGGGGCCGATGCCCGGCCACGGGGCCGACTGCCGACGGCCCCGAGCCGATGCGACTGCTCCGGGTGCCGACTGCCCGGTGCTGTGACTGCCGATGGCCCCGGAGCCGATGCCGACTGCTGATCCGGTGCCGGATGCCGACTGCCGGCCCCGGAGCCGATGCCAACTGCTCCCGGGTGCCGACTGCCCCGGTGCCGACTGCCGATGGCTCCGGAGCCGGTGCCGACTGCCGATGGCCCCGGAGCCGATGCCGACTGCCCGGGTGCCGGCTGCCCCGGTGCCGACTGCCCCCGATCGCCTCGGCCCCGAAGTGCGGCCCCGAGAGCCGATCGCCTCGGCTTGCCGGGCCGATCTACCCGAAGAACTCTACGCGGACAACTCTTCCAACTACCTACTTTAACGATTGAGCCGCGGCGGGGCGTGACACGCCTGTCGCCCGCTCCTGTGCAGTCAGAGCCTTTTGACTACGGAGGCCCATTTCACTGTGCAAGTCGCGTTCACAGTCAGAGCCTTTTGATTGGAGGCGTGCGCCGTCACAACCCTCCGGCTCCATCAACATCCTCACGACTCTACCGCCCGCTACATACCTGCTCCGGCGTGGGCCGTCGCAGGGCAGACAGGGGCGACGGGACGCTCCTCCAACTCCGGCGTGGGGCGTCGCAGGCGGAGGGGCGCACAGGAGAGCTCACCGGAAAATATCTCCCTCCGCGTACCGGCACTGTGGACTCCCCTCGCCTATAAAGGCAGGATCCATGCCACTTTTTAGGGGGGCGCTCTCGACTCAGAACTGAGCTCTCTCTAACTCTTGTCTCCCGAGGTCATCTCTAGGACTGCACTTCTTTCTCCGGCCCGGCAGTGAGCTAGCTTCACTTTGTAACCACCATACCCACATTCATCCACCTCATAGCATACACACAGGAGAGGGTATTACGCTCCGGCGCCGAACCTGTATAAATCCCGTGTCTCCTTGTGTGTGCTGTTCAACGTATTTCCGCGAGATACTCAGTTCGGACGGTCTGGTCCGGGATCGGACGTCCGGACTTCCCGTCTCCAGCTCGGGCCCTCTGTTTCTGTCTCGAGCGCTGATTCATCTTCTTCCTCGCCTATCTTTCTTCCACCCTGACGCCGGCTTGGCCTGAGAACTACTCCCCTGGCCGAATCTCAAAAGGGGGGGTCTCCCGACTTCCCGCCGTCGAGGTTTCATCTCCGACATATGTCCACTATCATGTTAGTTTAGAAGCAATCATCAGTGGAATGTCGTTAAATTACCTTTGTCACACGATGATTTGGTTCCTATTTCTTGTGATAAAGAAGAGTTATATAATACTTCACTTATATACATGTCACAACTAGTGAATGAACATGTTAGTAATGTTGTTGAACCACCATATACTGATTTTAGACATGTTATTCATATTGCTAGCGAGAATAAAGAGCTTAGATTGCTAACTTCTTTAAATACTTGGGCTATATTCAATTGATGATTTTTGTCCACTCAATTGTTTATAGAAAGAAATTATTGCTAGATCTACTTAATGTTTTATCATGTCATTCTCATGTGATTTTTCATGTTATTGGTAATTATAATAATAAAAGAGAATATAATATGAATAGAGTATATATTTGTTGAATTAATTATATACCCTCCTTTTCATAATGATATGTCTTGTCTAGAGGACCACATGAGTATAAAAAATTCTTTATCTAGTTCATCTAGTTGTTTAAATGAGTTACACTTGATTTACAGGAAGGGGAGTGTTGTGAGCTACACGACACTACAAAGTGTTCTCCGTGTTTAAAAATTTCAGAATCCAACCATATGCACAACACTATCTCACCCTATGTTGTGAAAGATAAAGATATGTTCATCAGGCTTAATGACAAGGTGAAACCGCGGACGGTTTATAATCAAGAAGGGGACATCACTAACTAGGATATGAACATAGCTACCTTATATATTTATCAACCAAAGGTGCATGCTTTCTACGTAAGATTTAAATATTATATATTTGAACAGCCGTTCTCTGCACCATGAGTTTTATTTGTTCTCGTTTACAGAAATACTTGCTTGGGTGAAGGGAAAGAGACCGAGCGCAAGGAACGCATGGATGATCAAAGAAGTTGATTGGGGACTAAACCAAGACCTTACCCAAGTCTACTCCTACATCGCCACGTCACTTTTGGTCCATAAAAGGCAAGAGATGAAGTTATGCATGTTTTGAATTTGGATTCAGGCCTCCTGACAGCATCAACTTCAAATAGACCTAGCCACTGATCCAGAAGGACTTTCGGGCCCATGAGTACTTGTTGGAAGCTTATGGAGTCTACTTTCATATGGTTTTGGTTTCACATCAAAATTTCTCCTGAGCTGTCCGGAATCATTAAAACAAGGTATATACCTCTTCCAGTCCGAGTCTGTTTTGGGCTTTGTAATTATGTCGTGGGCTAAGCCCAAGGGGTATGCACTCTAGGGTTAACCCTAGGACGTCCCAACTTATATATATTCAGTACCTGTCGTCGTTTAGAGTCGGATTTGCTTAGATTATTCTGCCATTGCAGTTTCACCATCTAGATCGGTTTGTAGAACCCAACTTCGTGTGCTAAACATTCATCTGCAATCTAGGTTGTGTTTTCTTTGTTCTTGCAAATTTCTTAGATTGTTTGTAGGAGCAAAACCTTCGTGGTTAGGTCGACTGCGTGAGAGCATGGCCGATAACGACAAGACGTGCGGGTGTAGCGAGTGCGAGGTGACAATCTACTGATCGGAAGTCTCAAAAAGTGAACGTCCACACGTCGCCAAATCAAACCTATTGGAAAATCGGGCACCTAGTCTCGCATCATTATTTCAGGAAAGAAGCAATCTATAATATCTAGAGTGGAGAGATATACGGCTTCGGTATTGCGGGGACATTTACTACTGAGCATTCTCAGGCTATCTGCATTCCTGACCCAACAAAATTGAGGGACAGAGCTGGTCGCCGAAAGACAAGACGTATTTGTAATGACATGGATGAGTCAGAAGCCGGTGGAAGGTATAAACGTTGTTCAAAGTGCGACCAGATAGGCTATACCTACAAGAAATATCCGAAGAATGCAACCGGTCCAAGTGCGGCGGAAGCTGTACTGTCGGGTTCAGGCGCTGATGGCAGTCGTCCTGCGAGTGAAGGCACAATTTCAAGATGACCCCGTCCTAGACATTCTTGAGCATTTGGTGATGCTGTGGTGTAGTGTTAGTCCATGCATTGATGTAACAGAGATTCTATAACTTAAGTTGTCCTGCTTTGTTATGTGCTTAATCTTTGTTATAGAATGATATGTACCGTATTGTTGTTTTTTATTGTCATATAATAATGCTATAAACCTTAACAATAATTTGTAATATTGTTATTCAATTAACTTTACGAACTTACTCTTACTTGTTGCTTTGACAATAAAATTTACGCTAACTCTCTATTTGTATACAGGTATGGCGTACCATACACCAGAGCTGCTCGATTGGGGCCTCGACCGGTCCCACCGGTCTTACTTGTCAGCCATCGAGGGTGCGCAGCTAGGAACCTTCCGTCCACGGCCTTCACGTCACCTCCTGCGGATAGACCTCCGGTTCGGTGAGAGGTAAGAGCTGTACCAACATTTATTTAGGTCATTTGTACATATCTATGTTCCCCAATATTGACTACAGTACTATATTCTGCAGGTTGTGTGAGACTGGATTTCTTCCGCTGTGCAGGCTAGTTAAGCCCACACCGGACGAGAGGGACCCCGCTAGGCGATGGGACGCTGACCGGTCACTTCTGGCGGCACTGGTGGATCGCTAGAGATCGGAGACGCACACGTTCCTCCTACCGTGCGGCGAGATGACTCCCACACTCCAGGACGTGTCCTACCTGCTGGGACTCCCCTCGCAAGGGACGCAGTCGGTCCGGTTGACGGGGCACACGGTTGGTCACAGGACATCACTGCTCGGTTCGAGACCGTGCACCGTCGACCTGGACTTGGTATGTCAGATTCGCTACCGCCTTACACCACGAGCGGCCCCCCGCAGTCGTGGCTGCTACAGTTCACCGTAAGTCGTGGATTCCTTCGATTCACAATCATCCGATCTATAAAGCAACAGTGATGATGACTATAATCTTGCTTTACAGCTTGATCAGCTAGACCCTGACGCCGACGAATACTCGGTGCGGCGGAGCCTGGAGGCGTACTTGCTATGGCTGTTCGGGTGGGTGATGTTCACCTGCACGACAGGGTATGCAATGGACAAGGGACTAATCCACTACGTTCATGCGATCGCTAACAGCGAGGACGGCTGCTACTATAGTGGAGCTGGGGATCTGCTGTGCTAGCGGCGATGTACCGTGCTCTTTGTGATGCGTGCACAAAGACCGATTTAGGGTGCTATTCTCGCCGGTTGCCCTCTTCTGCAGCTATGGGCAGCCGAGCGGTTCGCGATCGGCTGCCCTCAGATTCAGCACTCTCCCTACAAGGACGGCTTTGGAGGCTTGTATGGGAAGTCGGCTGAGAACCGTCTGACTATGGGGATGGCATGGTGTCGCTGTGAGGTATGTAACTCAAATTCTAGGTTTACCAAATATGCACAAACACTGACGTGTTCCCCCTGTTCTATTTGCAGCGTTGTTATGCCCACACACAAGTTAGGAGGGCCTACTTCGACTTCATTATGTAGTTCGACCGCCTATAGCCCAGCGACGTCGTCTAGGAGCCGTATAGTCTGCAGGCCATCACGGCCTGTGCACCGCTCGGACTCTCAGGTCTTTGCACGCGCGACCAGGCGTACTAAATGACAACAGTGCCGTTGGTGTTCGACATCTTCGTCGAGCCCCAAACTATCCATAGCGCATGATGCGATAGTTTGGCCTACGTCAGCTCTTCTCTGCGTCCCTGGAGATGGTTGTGCCGCGCGACATGCACCGGTTAGTATAGCTGCGATCTTTGTTGAGTACTACAACTCTTTAATGAAGTCTAATGCACTCTCTGCAAATAGGTATAATCGTAGGGGACAGGTAGGCGGCACTCAGTGGTATCCCCGATTGCAGAGGTACGTGGACGACTGGTTGTTGGCGACGGAGGAGGTCATCGACGAGGTACGTCCACACACTAAGGACACCTACCTAGCATACCTCAGGTGGTACCAGCCCCACACTCGCACATGCGTGACATTTACCCCAGATGATCCACAGCTACACGTCGCCACTGCGACTGACACATATCCTAGACACTGTGACCAGGACTACTTCCGCGCGGTAAGTCACATTCTCTTTGCACTTTGCTATTCCCTTTGTAGGTGTCCATGGTTCTAATACATGTTCACGTCACATTTGAAATAGGCCGATGCAGCGCGGCAGGTTTAGGCTGATGTGGACACGGCATTCGGACGGTTGGACGTTGGGATCGTGCTGACTGCGGAGGAGCAGAGGACGACTTTCGGGAGTATCCGTCAGTCGATGCTCACAGTGATTCGTGCGCTCACTTGTCGTGTGGTCGACGCGGTACCTCCCGTAGCTGTACGTCAGCACCAGCCACAGCCCGTAGGAGCAGGAGTGCACTAGCAGGGTTTCAGTCCGTGAGCTGGCCCCTCCAGAGGTAAATTCCGCTAACCATCGGTTCATAACATGTTTTCTTCTACAACATGCACCGTTTTACATCAATATGATTCCGTGCAGCTTTCGCTACACCGTACCTACGTCCCTCCGGAGCTGGCACGTCCACACAGGGAGCGTACCACACACGACCGCATGCACAGCAGGGCATGAGCAGTGCCCCCGGGATCACCACAAGAGGTCCTTCAGGTTAGATCAAAGTTTATTTTTGCCTTGCAAAATTCCGGTTTGCAATTATCAATAATTTTGTACACAGGGTTTTACTCTACAGCGTCGGAGATGTTTGCTGGTGCTGGCTCCTCCGCGCAGGGCGCACACGGCAGCGGTTGGGCACCGGATCTTTTCGAGGGCGACAACTTGAAGGACGAGGAGATCCAAGAGGTATTAGGTTCCTCGCAGCTCGAAGGAGCTCCGCCACCGCAGACACAGGACCACCAGCTGTCACACCCGTGCAGGCGACCCACGCTGGCCGTGCCATACCAGCAGACCAGCTGATCACAGGGCCAGGTGCGAGCGCAGGGTAGGAAGACGAAGAGGTCTAGAGGTTATGGCTAGGGGCCGTATTACGTTGTACCAGTAGTAGTTAGCCTGTTATACGTCATGTTTAATTAATTCTACGTTTACTGGAGAAACTTCTTTTCTTCATCTACGCTCGTCGATCAAACGATGTACTCCTCACAGTTTACGTTTGCGGCGAAACTGATCAAAAACCATAAATTTTTGAGTTTCAACTTCACGGCGAAATTAGATTCCGAGCGATGACAATCAAGCACACGTTAATTGCTTATGAACCTAATGAAATTATCCATCCAACGAGTACAAACGGCACATGAAACGTTTCTAGTTATTATTATTACATGCCTTAGGGTATTTCAAATGGATATCCAACTAGATATGCAACTACTGTGTGCAGCATGGATACTTTTCCTTCCTCACCGTCTCCGGCCCAGCTTCCTTTGCACGTAGTGCCCTCTCCAGCACCTGTCTGCCTCACGGGCTTCCTTCTCCTGCAGCTCCTTCTCCTCCTTTCTCTTCTGCTCAGCCTCCCACTCTGCTTTCGCCGCCCAAAGACGTTTGCGCCGCTCCCTGTTTCATTCCCGTAACCTACAAAGAAACTCTGCGTCCTGTAGATAGATATCCGTATCTATCCACTGCACAAAGTCGCACAGAGGCGGAGGAGGCTTCAATGCCTTGGCATATACAAATTGGTTATTTCAAAGGTTCAAATATTTTGTACTACAAGATAATTCGTATTACCTCCATTGGCTTCTTCGACTTCTTCGAGGAGTAGGTGTAATTAACACACATCCAATACCTCTGCCGGTATGTGTGATTCTACTCATTTATTGTAATTTTGCAATCATCTCCGTACTAACACATCGGCGGAGGGACACCAATCGGAGGTCGTTGATGACTAGACATACCGAATACATCCATAGCAACCTACATTATAACCAAAGAAACGCAAGTTATAACTCGCTATGTCAAAAATATCGTATACAACTACATACTTAGGGTATACTACACATTACTACAAAAAAATAAAATGTCATCGTCCTCATTTCCATCTCCCTGGCGTTTCTCAAACTAGGGCTACTCATCTAGTAAAAAAAATCTAACTTCTCTCATCCGGCCTATCAATGCTCTTAGTCGTTCTGCTCAACTACAATAGATCTATACCCTGTGGATCATACCTAACATTCTCTTACCCGTGAAATAACTAGTACAATACTACACATACTACATCACTACACATACTACATCACTTGATGAATAAAAATAGAAATTGTAACGAGACATAAAATATTACCTGCAGACGAATCCGCAAATCGGTAGGGCTCTGCCGCTTTCATTCGTCTTTGCTCTCAGCTCTCTCTCTTCTTTTTTCTGTTATTTTTGTGAATTTTATGAACTTTTCGGAGCCTGGGAGGGGGTTTTATACTGAGCCAGTAAAAAATCGCCCTCTCAAAGGGCGGTTTTTTACTCAGAAAGAATATTTTAAAGTAAAAGGGCCATTTTGCAGGCGGTCCCCTGGCCATCAAAAACCGCTCTTTAGGAGGGTGGCAAGGGAGCCGCCTGCAAAATGACTGAGGGCCGGCCATTTTACTGACGGCCCCCTAGCTGGCAAAAACCCCCCTTACGAGTGCGGCAAGGTGGCCGCCCGCAAAAGAGGTGGCCAGGCGGCCCCCTTGCCGCCTGCAAAATTACGGACGACCGTCGGCCAGGCCAATGGCCGTCTACCATGTCACCAAAAGCGCCCTTTAGAAGGGCGTTTTTTAAAGAACGTCCTCCTAAACGGCGTCGGGAGTATATTTTCATAAATTTTTGAAACAAAAATATACTTTCGTAAATATTTTTTAAAAAAATAAAAAAAATTCCTCTCTCATTGCCTGAGAAGAACGCGATTGCGGAACTGCAGCGCCTGGGCCAACTCTCGGAGATGGGCCGACGCGCAATTTGTGAGGCCCAGTAGCCCATGTTTCATATCAGAGAACTCGGCAAAAGTTAGTTTTGCAAAGCATTGGAGTAAAAATTCCGGGAGTACGGGACTCGAGGACGGACGGCGGCGGGCCACGGCTCATCAACTCTCATCCAATTATCTAGCCCTAATTTATAGCAGGACAGGGGGCGGGGCGGCGGCGGCGACCGGCAAACTTGCGGGTGGGAGCGTACACAGGGTAGAGAAGGGTCGGGGGGAAGCCCAGGGCCGAGCCGTCCGCGCGGTCAGGTGCGGCTGCCGGGCGCCGGTGGCGGAGAGGCGGATCAACCTATGGGCCTCCGGTCGTGGGGATGTGGGCGCGTGATCGCCTGGACAACAATGCGCTACCGGGTTGCTGGTAAGGCACGAATTTGAAGATTTATTTGGTGAATTATTTGTGACACGACTAACCCATCATTTGCCTGTTAACAGAATGTTTATTCTATGTCTTGTCTTCAGAGTTCAGACCCGCATTTTCCCAATTGGCGTGACCGACGAAGGAAGCAGTACCAGTAGCAGCAGGAGCAAGAAAGTGAAAAAGGAGCAAGCAAGTGATGCATAAAATGGGGAAAAGCTCAATGGTGTCTGTCTTTGTTGTTCACTAATTCACCTGTTAAAAACTGTACGAGGATTATACTACCTCCGTTCTAAAGTATAAAAAGACTTCGGAGGTAGTAGTTTGTTATATTCAGTAATTATTAGTGATGTTACAATATAGCCTCTCAGTCTTTGTCCCTATGCTCCAAGGCCCTTGAGTAGGACGCTGGGATCCCGCCAGTCAACGCTCACCAATGGCTTCGGGTGCGGCATCAGCATCGGCGTGCGCACGCTGGACGTCAGCTCTAGCACCTGCTCCGCACTGAGGTGAGAATTGCAAACCGACCAAGCCCTCCGACCGATCGTGGATAAAAAGCAGGAAATTTTGTTTCGGTTTTTTGGTGTTGGGAGTAAGCACATTCATGTTCAGTTTGTTGCAATACGAGTATGGGTATTGAGTGCCTTCTTTAATCATAATGCAGATAATAGTTACCTTTATCTTCTGTTTGTAGGAATTAAAATGCAGAGTCAAATAGGTAATATGATAGCGTAAAGTCATTTTTTATAAGTGATCATGTGACAGATGTTAGCGTAATTTGAAAGGCTAAATAAGAAATTGTGGCAAAAAAAGGCTGAACCTTGCATATCTATTGGCAATAGGTTATTTGACATGTGGAGGTTGGAAATTAATTACACTATGCATATAAGTTACCATTATCTTTGAAAACTATTACTACGATTTCCCACGTATCCTTGATTGCCACATATGCTTAAACAACATGCTGTGTTCCACAAAATTTCATAGTTGGATTGCGTTTCAAGGTGGGTTCTCTCTGCTGTGGGCTGTTTCAGAAGGTCTGGTGTAACACCCTCACTCTGACACCACCTATCGTGACACCAGAAAAAGAGCGCCGTAGAAGATTGGCGTGAACCAACTCCCACGAAACCGCGTTGTCGGTATCAATCCCAGGAAACCTTGCTGGTACCCGGGTCAACAGAGATGTCCCACAGCAACTAAATAAATATTTATTATTTATACCTTTATAAGTTGTAACTTCAGACAAGCCCTAACCAGCAACCTTCAAACAGAACAACAACAGCAGTGAAACGACGACACAGCAAGAACCCAATTCACAAGCAACGGCTTAGAATTAGAAAAGAAACCATAATCTTCACTTCAATTTCACTCTTCCTAAAGGAGGGAAAAAAATAATAGATTGACTATTTACGTACTCAGTAAGTCATGGAAAAGTATGGATATGCAGGCCATCAAGGGAGGCTAGGGTTTATATCGCAAACATTTTATTTTAAATCAATTTCCAAAACTCTAGGTGTGGGTTTGATTGAGGTGTAGCTGGAAAGAGGCTCTCGCTTCGATCCTATCTGCGAATTGCTTTGCAACAACTCAAGCGGACGAACAGATTTTAATTGAGTAAAGTTCCTTAGTCCAATCTACCGCCTGTCAGACCACGACAGCGGTTCAGTATATCTCATTTATTAGTTTATTTTCACTTTCGTCCTTTCCAGAACGTCAACTCTTTTTTTGTCTCTATTATTTTCCTTTCACTTTCGCCCTATTCAGGACATCATCCATCTCATCATCTCAACTACGGCTCCCAGAGCCAACATATCTCCAACACATTACTTCCACTCGGGAAGTCTAACTATGATGCCATCTGACATCCCTATCCAAACAGAACCATTTCAGACCACGTAATGGTCATTCATTAACCGACTTGGTTGATTCTATTAACGGTTCCCAATTCTACAGATCACTTTCGCAAGCATTTTCTAAAAACAAAGCTACGCTAGAGGAATCACTTCACATCGCCCATGAACGTGGGCACGGTTGTTCAAATAGTTCATATCTCTGCAGAGGTGTACGCTTTTCCCACACGACGCGAGCTTACTCTCTTATTGGCCAAGCAAGGGAGGTTCGCAACAAGGCCTTTCAGGAGCCATCCTAGGGTACCTCATGCCCGATAGATGGGCCTAACTCAATCAAGCATCCGATATCGTGAGTTTTCGCAAACAATTCTTATTTGCAAATATACGACACCGCGTGTCAGATTAAAAGAGTTTATAAACCCAAGTTTTCCCATTTCAACAGCACATGTGATTTGAGTGAAACCGTCGATACCCATGCTCATAGAGTATGGATGCCGAGGTAACACTGAGGTGGAGCGACAAGGAATGAGGTTTTCAAAACCTACAGAGTATTGCAACTATTAGGCAGGTCCGTCGGTTCGTCGCGCGAACCGAGGCCGAATCAATTTATCGTGCACACACTAGGATGCAATCTTAACAAATAAAACATTTTTCAATTTAGGGGCAATATGGTCAAGGAGTGACTTGCCTCTACCTTCGTTTTCAAAATCCTCGAGAATCCGCGTCCAAAATAATTTCCGTCGTCATTGACTACGCGTAATGAGAGAAAAACACACAAAAACCCTAGAAATAAAATACTATTATTAATAACTAATAGTGTCATGAGGTAGATCTCAATTTTAGAAAAATTTTGAGACTTGAATGGGGTCGATCGAAGTAACGGTTGAAAAGATATGGATTTTTGAAGTTTAAAGGATTTTCTAGAAATAAAAAGGAGTTATTTGAATTGAAAAAGAATATGCCAAGGGAATATTCCCTTGGCTGATAGGTGGGGCCCATGGTCAGAGAGAGAAACTGAGGTGTAGGGCCTACATGGTAGTGACACAGAGAGAGAGGAGATGACAAGGACCCACATGTAAGGAAGGTATGCTGGATGACTAAATGGTGCCACATGTCATTCACACTGGGACAAAACAAATGAGACCTACATGTCAGTGGAAAATAAGAGAGAGGATGACATGGGGGGCCCACAGATCATAGGGAGCAAGGGAGAGAATAATGTGGACTTATGGGTGGGGTCCACATGTCATCAGGACATTATGGGCGGGTCCACTGGACAGTCGGACGGATGTGGGGGCCATTGGCAGAGAGATACCGGGAGGGAGTGAGAGAGAAAGAAGGAGGCCGAGGGAGATCGACGGCCAGCGGTGCTCGACGACACCTCGAAGAACGACGGCGAGCCAGCGGCGACGGCGGTTAGCACGGGGAGTACTTTGGGCGGCTCGGATTGGGACCCCGGGTGCCGTAGGTGGCCGGCGATGCGCGGCACAGAGCGGAGGGGAGAGGAGAGATGACGCACAGTAGCGGCGGGATTGCGGGCGTCGGTGACGGGGCTCGGCAAGGCGGTCCGGCAATGGGATTTAGAGGAGAGGAGGAGGTCGGAAGGAGAGAAAGAGAGGGGAATGGGGCTCACCGGAACAAGGGATTGAAACGAATGGCAGCAGCGGCGGTGCTCCAAGCTCGACTCGGGTGCGGCGGCGTGGCGAGGCTGAGGGACGAGGAGAAGCAGGAGAGCGGTGGCCATATATAGGCAAAGGAGGGCGCTAGACGACGGCGCAGATAGGCGGTGGCGTGCATTCCTGAGTGGCGGTCAATGGCGGTGCACAAAGCATGATGCGGCGGGGCGGTGGGCAGAGTGTAGTGGCGGCTTCCCGAGGCAACAGGGTCACGTGGAGGTGTGGCGGAGGCGGATTGGTCGGTCGGCATTGCTGTCGGGGAGAGATGTGTTTGCCCATGCAGACGTGAGTATTTTTTCCTCGGGTCATTTGACCGAACGCTACTGGGTAGAGAGAAGAGAGAGAGGGACAACGCGAGGAAACAGAAGGCATGGCACACGATGTGTCCGCCGAGTAGGCCCCATCTATCGGCTGAGGCGTGGGCGTCTAGCGAGCAGGCCCGGGCTGTCGGGCGCGGGCGCGGAGCGGGAGCGAGGCGGTTACTGACGAGCGAGCCTTGCTGTTAGTGAGTGTGCGGGTGAGGGGAGAGGCCGAGGGGGTCTGGGCCGGGAGAGAAGGAAAGCAGCCCATTGTGAACAGTGTATTTTCTCTTTTTTCTAGGGATTTTCAGGGAAGGATTTTGGGAGTTTAAAAGGGGTATTTAATTTCCAAAAGAATTGATGTTTGATTTTTGCAAAGATCTAGGGATTCAAAACAAGGGCTTTAGGACTTGAGTTCATGTATACATACATACATACATATATATACATATATACATATATATTTGATTAGGAGTTTTGAATTTTGGAAGGAATTTGGAGGAAAGAGAGAGGATTTCCAAGGAGGATTTAAAATTTGAAATTTTGGGTTCGGGGATTTCAGAAGAAATTTTTGGATGGGGGTTTGATTCGCTGGGAAGATTAAAAATAGGAGGGATTTTAAGGAAAGGCTTCAGAGGGAATTCGAATTACAAAATTCGAATTCGAAAATTTAAATTTTGGATCAGGATTTGATTGGGGAATTTTGGGGTTTTCAAGAGATAATAAATTGAGATTTTGACACACAGGTCTTTAAGCACACATAAAAAGATCAAGTTTTTGAAATTAGGGTTTATATAAAATAGGTTTTTAAGGCCCAAAAAATCAGGGCATTACACCTGGTCCTCTAGACTAAGTTGATTAGTTGAACATTGTATGCGCTCAATGAAGCTTCCAACACTGCACAGACTTTTATCCAGGCTAATCATCTAGTCCTTTATATTTTTAGTAGAAAAATCATACTCATACAGAGAGCATTTCTGTCAGTTTGCCCTTTGTATTCCTCTTTAACTTAATAAAATTCAGCCGGGGTTTTTCTGCCGGCCTGAAAAAAAACAACCATTATCCAATCTGAGTCTTTCAGAGCGTCATGTTGGATGGTGGTGATTTAACTCTCTTGCTGAAACAGACATAGATCGAATGAAGAAATCAACTAGCTGTGTTCCACATGAATCCGACAACAAAAGTACAAAGCTAATATTGGCACAGGTAAAAAAGTTCAGGCAAGCCGTGGGCTGTCATCTCTAGAAGCTAGATGGATGCTGCAGCCCGTAGGGACATGACCAAATTGTGGGCGGGTCGATGGTAATGATGTTTAAATACTGTCAACCTTTTCCACAAAACATCCACTGTATCGGACTACCTAGCCTCTATTGTAGTTATAGTCACATTATTGGCGGTAAGGCTCTGAAACAATTCAGTGCCTGATATAAAATGATTGACATGGAAAATGATCTATGTGATTCTAACTGGATTAACTAGAGTATAACATCGCTTGTGGCAAGTAATCTGCTTGCACTTACATATCTGAGGAGGTTGAGATTAAGCTCAGGTTCACAAAAGCCTCTATTCCTCTTGCCAGTAATGATCTCTAGCACTAGGACGCCAAAGCTGAAGACATCGGATTTCATGAAAAACACGCCATCCATTGCATACTCTGGAGACATATAGCCACTGAAAACCAACTCAAAAGTAAGTGGAAGGTATATATCTTAACTACTTTAAAATCACAGTCATTTTCCTCCCTCCCCTCCTATCCGTGAGAAGTCCCACTACACTCCAAAAAAAACCCCAAAAACCCGACCGATAGTAAAAAGATTGGCATAGAAAAAACTGAATCATGTTTTCATCCACTCATTCTGTTGCAATGCACAAACATGTAACTAGTCTGTAACAAAGTAGATCTTAACATAAGGATCAAGACAAAGTACTCACAATGTTCCCATGACTTTTATAGTGTATTCAGTGGTCTGATCACCTTCAAACATTCTCGCAATACCGAAGTCTGAGACTTTGGTACCATGTTCTTGTCTAACAATATGTTGCTTGCTTTCAAATCCCTGTGGATGATCCTAAACCTTGAATCCTCGTGGTGATAGAGTTGGTCCCGTGCAATCCCCAGAATGATCTCAACCGTTTGTTCAACTTAGCATCTTACGCTTTGTTTCATCTGAATTCCCAAATGAAATAAACATCATGAATATTTAGTTGAGTAAACTAGTTATGCCGGCAGTCATATCTGTAAAAACTTAACTGACCAAATATGAAGGTGTCTAAGCTCTTGTTATGCATGTATTCATCCACGAGCAACCTTTCGTCGTCATCAATGCAGCAGCCCAGTAACCTCACGAGGTTCCTGTGCTGAAGTTTGGCAATTAGTTTCACCTCGTTCTTGAACTCCCCAACCCCCTGTATCGATCTCCTAGACAACCTCTTCACAGCCACATCTTGCCCATCCTCAAGCCTTCCCAGTTCATTAATGAATTTGCAGGTTACAACCGCAACTTCTGGACAATTACTGCTGCTTCCGTATGAGTATGCTACTCCTACATGATTATTGTCTTACCATGTAAACAGGGCCGAATCCTCCTTCCCCAATCTTGTTACTCGCGGAGAAGTTACCTGTGGCGTGAGAAATCAGCTCTAGGTCAAATAACGGAAGGTCAAGATCATCTTCAGCTCCTGTGATGTTCTCATCAAGAGGTTGACCCCTTCCTGGCAGAGGGTGGAAGGGCAACAACGGCTCCTTCAATAGCCAGGGATTGGCTCCCATCGAACAGCGGGCGTCAACTGCCACGGCCGAGAAGGGGAGAGATTTGTCGCATAGAGACCATACGAGCAAATAGAGAGAAGGGGTGGTGGATCGGAGACTTTGAGAGTGGGCATGGATTTAGGGTTCACAATCCTGTTACCAGACCGAAAACCGCTTACGAGCGGTATCTGTGGTTTTCACGAAAACCTTTGGTAAATCGGTAGAAAACGATAAAATCCAGATAAATTTTATCAAAAATTTAAATTTTAGTTTTATTTTTTTGAACTTGACCAGAAAACTGAGTGGTTTGTCATTTGTTATCAAGCCAGTTCGGAAAGCCCGGTGTTCTGTATGGATTATCGGCCAAACAACTTTTTTTTTCCTTTTCTTTTTCATGAAGCTTGGGAAACATTACATGCATGACCCTATCGGCCAACCCATCACGACTCATAAGCGTATCCTTTCAAAAGGAAAAAGTCAATTTTACGTCTCTCAACTATAGATCGAGTTTTATTTATGTCCCTTAACCGTAAAACAGGTATACAACGTCTCCAACCATCAAAACCAGGGTAAATTAAGTCCCTCGACAGTTTGAACGGCGGTAACATGTTGACTTAAACTTCGTCCCCATGTAGTGTCTATGTGAAATTTACATGGCACTAGAAAAAACTAAAAATAAAAAATCAATGGGACCCACAAGTCAATCAGATAAAAATAATAAAAAGTAGTGCCCCACGTGTCAGTCAGTGCTCTCTCTCTCCTCTCCTCCCCTCCCCTCCTCTCTTCCTCCCTCCTTTCCCCTCTCTCCAGGGCCTCCTCCTGGTGGTTTCCAGGGGCGGCAGCGGCGGCGGCGGGAAAGGTGGCGGCCCGGTGCGGCGGGAAGCAGCCAGGAGAAAGCAACTCGCCGGAGGTGGAGCCGAAGGAGGGGTCGGCCATGGCAAGTTGGCGGCTACGGAGTTCTCCAGCGGCGGCGGCGAGCTCGTCCCTGCCACAACGGCTAGATCCGGGGCAAAAGCAGAGGCATCATCGGGGCTTAGCGAGGGCGGCGGGGCAAATCCAACGAGTTAGGCAAACTCCAGCTCGACGGGGCTTCTCGGGAAGTTGGGCATGCTTCTCCTCATCCGCTGCTGCTGCGGCGGCTGTGGCGTCGGGTCGCCGGGATTAGGGGTGAAAATAGTTTGGATATTATCCGCTAACCGTCCGAAATTTCAGATATAGATAGGATCGATCAGATAATTCTCGAATAATCTCGGATTCAGAAACGAAAACGGATAATTTTTCTTGTATATGGATATGAATACAGTAAAGATATTATCCGGCGAATTTTAGAATCGATCGAAAACTATCCGAATAAATTTTCGGATATCCGCGTCAAACTCAAATGGCCCACTTTCTAACCTAACACTAACTTTGTATGTCTATTCTCTCTCCAGCCAAACACACAGAGTCTTTGCTCAATGGCTCAACGCGACGACGCCAGCCGCCGCCAGGACCTGCTCCGCCGCGCCCGCCGCCGCCGGACCCCGCGCCCCCGGGCCGCCGGCGCCATCCCTCGCGCCGCGGCCGCCTCCCACGTCGGGCCCCGCGTCTCCACCGGCCTCCGCCGCCGCCCGGCCTCGCACCCCCTGCGGCCACCGGCGCTGGCCCTGCACCCACGCCCGCTGCCGCCGCCGGGCCCGCGCTGTCCGTGCAGGGCATCACCACCACCAGTGGACGCTACCCTTCGCCGGCGTTGGGCAGGTGGCCACCGCGCCGAGGCAACCGCAGGAGAGGAAGGGGCGCATCGGGGGAGGCAGGTTCATGGACTCTGGCTCTAGATCCAGTGGCGGCGCCGGCTTTGACGACGACGATGACCTGGCCGCGCGGCGTGAGGTCTCGTCCTCGCTGAAAGGTAACTAAATTCTGTTCAATTCCGCTCGGTTCTGCCTGAAATTTTGTTCTTGGGGTTCCTGGCTGCGTCAATGGTGGAAGGCTGCAGTTTTTTCGGGGTCTTGGCTTCGTTCCCGTGTTTGCCCTTTCTTTTATGCGACAAAATAATAAGTTATCTATCTAAATTTCAGTTTAAGAGGTTTTTATATTTAAATAAATATTTATTATTATATTCGTTTCGATTTATATTCGTTTCGTATCTGTATCCGATAATATTTGATTCGGTTTTTTATCCGAGGCTTTCATTCCGAATCCAATTTAAAAATCCGTTTTCATCCCTAGCCGGGATGACGAGAGCACGTGGCAAGCGGCGGCGAAGTTGGGCATTCTCCTCCTTATCCTCGCTCCGTCGCCTCCCCTTGCTCCACTTTCTCTCCTCACCGGGGCTGGAGCTCCTGGCACTGGGCAAGCTCGAGCCGCTGGCGAGCAAGTCGAGGGAGTGGAGGATGGCGGAGTCGGTGTTCACCGAGCTGGCAGCGGCGAGCCCGCCGCGCGACGCGTACAGCGGCCACTTCGACGAGTTTGCCACGGCAGAGGGGCCGTTTGAGCCGGGGACGGCGCGGAGCATCCTGTACGTGCCGGCGGCCTCCGCCAGAGGTCCGTGTCGTCGTCCTTGAGGCCTTCCCAAGCAGGCGCCCTGGTCCGCCACCGGCCTCCTCGAGCCGCCGCACCGGACGTCGCCCCTCGTTTGAACCGTGGTGGCCCGGGCATCCCCGGCCTCTGCTGCTGCACCGGCGGTGTCTTCGTCGGCGGCGGCAACGCCAAAGAAGATGGGGGAGAGAGGAGGGAGACGGAAGAGAGAGAAGAGGGGAGAGATAGGAGGAAGATAATGTGGAGGAAGAGGATGAGGTGGACACTTACATATGGGTTTGTATTAATTTTTTTTATTGTACTGGTGTTATATCGAAAGGGATTTGATTTACACTGGTTTTAATAATTAAGAGATGCTTTGTATCTAATTTTACGGTTGAGATTCTAAATAAAACTCGATCTAAAGTTGAGATACGTAAAATTGGCTTTTTACTTTTTAAAAATGGCTCTGGCTTGGCTTGGCCTTGGCTTGGGTACGCATTAAAATTTGTTTTCTTATTTGGGAAGTCAGTGTAGAGAGAAGCTATAACATGCTAGAGCTAGGCATACTAATGCATTGGTTTAGAAAGCAGGCGTAACATTTTAAAAATGGTATATTTTGTTATTACAACCCAATCAAATTTTGAATTAAAACCCTAAATTAATTGTCCTGTCAAGAGGCATTACAAGTGTATGATAAATCGAAATAATTTCTAAAAAAACCATGTAGATTTATACGTTCCAAATAATGCCTAAATAATATGCACAGGCTACTCAGCCAGCGCGCTAACTGGCACGTCCATTTTCTACTCTTTCAATAAATTTTTGTCACTTTCAAGTTGGTGGTTTTGGACAGTTTGCTCTCGCTCTTAGAGCAATGTTTCTTATGGACTGTACTGCACTGCAAATATAATCGAACAAAATTGCTGTCGTGCAATTTTAATTCTGATACTCGGATGCGATTAACCATTCATTACCATGCCAATTTTCTTATGTGGACTGCGGGCATGATCAACAGTCTAGGTCTCAATGCTTTTTCAACAGTTAATATGGTAGTTTTTAGCTAGCCTAGACTACTAACATGCTAGCCTTTTTCTGCCTTCTTTCTGTTAAGATAAGATACCTACTATATACCTTTGTTTTAAAAACAACTAGTCGCTAGTGAGGTTAAATCATCGATGAAAAGAAAACTTAGGGGTTGTTTGGTTGTGTGCTTCAATTTGCCAAACTGTTGTAGTAAGTTATGGCATGCTACAATTTGTATGTCTAAGAAATCTTTATCCACAAGTTAGGCAAAGTTTGGAAAATTTCTTATCCACAAGTTAGGCAAAGTTTGGAAAGGATTTGTGTCTATGACAAGTTGGAACACCCAACTAGATTTTGTGGCATGACAAAAATATGGCAATAAATCAAACACTAGACTAAGTTGATCAAATATGCTTATCAAACTTGTAGCAAGTGTTGCTATGAGTCAAACACACCCTTAGCCTCTGTTTAGATTACTGATTTTTTCCCTATTTCATACAAGAAATGATATTCTGTAAAATTCTTACTTTTAAACCTTTACTTGTACTAATCGGAGACTTTACTAGAAGCCTTCACGTTAATTAAAAGATAGAAATTCTTACATTAATTAAAAAAAGACTACACATTCTTACATTAATCGAGAAAAAGAGATGATATTAGAACTATCAATAATTTTTAGTCAAAAGTCATCAGAGAAAAATTATAATGAAGTTATAATATGGTTATGATTGATTAACATGTATATGTTAGGGATTGAACGCAGAAAGAATTT